>CAXHJY010001348.1:55000-57500 GCA_964016885.1 Eledone cirrhosa
GTCTGTCTGTCTGTGTCTATCAGTCTATCAGTCTATCAGTCTGTCTGTCTGTGTCTATCAGTCTATCAGTCTGTCTGTCTGTGTCTATCAGTCTATCAGTCTATCAGTCTATCAGTCTGTCTGTCTGTGTCTATCAGTCTGTCCGTCTGAGTCTATCAGTCTATCTGTCTGTCTGTCTGTGTCTATCAGTCTATCAGTCTATCAGTCTGTCTGTCTGTGTCTATCAGTCTATCAGTCTATCAGTCTGTCTGTCTGTGTCTATCAGTCTATCAGTCTGTCTGTCTGTGTCTATCAGTCTATCAGTCTGTCTGTCTGTGTCTATCAGTCTATCAGTCTGTCTGTCTGAGTCTATCAGTCTATCTGTCTGTCTGTCTGTGTCTATCAGTCTATCAGTCTATCAGTCTATCAGTCTATCAGTCTGTCTCTCTGTGTCTATCAGTCTATCAGTCTATCAGTCTGTCTGTCTGTGTCTATCAGTCTATCAGTCTGTCTGTCTGTGTCTATCAGTCTATCAGTCTATCAGTCTATCAGTCTGTCTGTCTGTGTCTATCAGTCTATCAGTCTGTCTGTCTGTGTCTATCAGTCTATCAGTCTGTCTGTCAGTCTATCAGTCTATCAGTCTGTCTGTCTGTCTGTCTGTGTCTGTCTGTCTGTCTATCAGTCTATCAGTCTATCAGTCTGTCAGTCTATCTGTCTATCAGTCTGTCTGTCTATCTGTCTATCAGTCTGTCTGTCTATCAGTCTGTCAGTCTATCTGTCTATCAGTCTGTCTGTCTATCTGTCTATCAGTCTGTCTGTCTATCAGTCTGTCAGTCTATCAGTCTATCAGTCTGTCAGTCTATCTGTCTATCAGTCTGTCTGTCTATCAGTCTGTCAGTCTATCTGTCTATCAGTCTGTCTGTCTGTCAGTCTGTCAGTCTATCAGTCTATCAGTCTGTCAGTCTATCTGTCTATCAGTCTGTCTGTCTATCAGTCTGTCAGTCTATCTGTCTATCAGTCTGTCTGTCTGTCAGTCTGTCAGTCTATCAGTCTATCAGTCTGTCAGTCTATCTGTCTATCAGTCTGTCTGTCTGTCAGTCTATCAGTCTATCAGTCTGTCAGTCTATCTGTCTATCAGTCTATCAGTCTGTCAGTCTATCAGTCTATCAGTCTGTCAGTCTATCAGTCTATCAGTCTGTCTGTCTGTCAGTCTATCACCAGCCAGGCTGGCTAACTGCCCCCCCCCCCTCACACACACACATAAAAAAAGATGCATACACAAATATCACACACACACACAGAGACAAACACATATCACACACACACACACAAACAAACACATATCACACACACACACACACACAGACAAACACATAGGCACACACACACTAACACTTAGGCACACATGCAGATAAACACAGACACAAACACACAGACGCACACACACACGCACACATACACACACACACACACACATACACATACACACACATACATACACACACATACAGACGCCCACACATACACACATACATACATACACCCACACTCACACAAAGTGTTTGTGCTAAATAAATTTGCACATTTGATATGCTAGTGACAGAGAGAGAGGGGGGAAGAGAGGATGAGAGGGGGAGGTATGCACATAGAGAGGGGGAAAAGAGAGAGGGAGAGGGATGCAGAGAGAGAGAGAGAGAGAAGAACTCAGACAAGCATACATACACACACACACACACACAGTCATACAGATATAGAGAACACATACACTCACACACACACACACAGACACCACATACAGACACACACACAGACACAGACACACATACACACACACACAGACAGACACACACAGATACGCATACACACACACAGTCATACAGATATAGAGAACACATACACTCATACACACACACTCACAGACACCACATACAGACACACACACAGAGACACACACACAGATACACACACACACACATACATACACAGACACACACACAGACAGACACAGACAGACACACACACAGACACGCATACACACACACACACAGACACACACAGATACACATACACACACACACATACGCAGACACACACACAGAGACACACAGATACACACACACACACACAGACATACACAGACACACAGACATACACAGACACACACAGACACAGACAGACACAGACACACACAGATACACACACACACACACACACAGACACACACACAGACACACACAGACACACACACAGACAGACACACACACATACAGACACACACATACAGACATACACATACATACACACACAGACAGACACACAGACACACAGACACCCACCCACATACGCACACACACACACATACATAGAGACACATACACACTCATAAAGAGAAAGAGAGGAGGAATGACTGACACAACTAGACAGACTCATACATAGGAGAGAGAGGAGAGGGAGGGGGGGGGGGAGAGAGAGGAGGGAGGGAGAGAGAGAGAGGAAGGGAGAGAGAGAGACTGACACACAG
>CAXHJY010001349.1:10000-12500 GCA_964016885.1 Eledone cirrhosa
GGACCAAATTACCATTCCTAGATATAATGGTAATCAAAAACGACACCACCATTACCACGGATATATATTATAAACACACAGACACCCATCAATATCTGAATTTTAAGTCGTGCCATCCACCTCATACAAAACGCAACATCCCATACTGCCTAGCCAGAAGAATTTGTACCATTGTAGAAGATACGAATACCAGGTACAAACGCCTAACAGAACTAAGAGAATTTTTGCTCAAACAAAAATACCCATCTCTACTTATAGAAAATGGCATACCGCGGGCTATAAAAATACCTATACAACAACTTAGAACAACCCAAGGAAGAAGAAACCAAGAACTGGTCATACCATTTATAATGACACACAACCCATGTCACCAGAATATCTTCAACACTGCCAAAGCAAACCTACCGATCATTGCTCAAAGTAATGAATTAAAAGGCTTAATCACAGATCGATCTTTGACTCTTAGTAAAAGACAGCCAAAAAATTTGAAGCAATTGCTAACAAAAGCAAAGTTTGACCTTAACAACAAAGACCAATCATTCACTGTATCTAAATGCAATGATAATCGATGCGGCACATGTCAATCCATACACGCCGGTCAATATATGAAAACAAAAACTGGAAAAATATTCCCAAATGCAAATATGAACTGCAAAAGCAGAAATCTAATTTGCTGCATTAAATGCCCGAATTGTGAAGAACTATATGTCGGTCAAACTGGAAATGCACTATCGGAACGTGCACGGGTACACCGTCAACAAATCAGAGACCCAAATGTCCGTCAGATACCCCTAAGCGGCCACCTGGCAACATGTGGTCAGGGAATATTTATAATATTCCCATTCTACAAATTACACAGCCCAAGTGAAATCAAGAGAAAAATCAAAGAAAAGAATTTTATTGATAAATTCAAACCCAAGCTAAATGAACAATAATAACGCCTAGGGGTATGGTATTACTTCTACTACCACTATGACCACGACCACTAACAACAACAACAACAACAACAACAATAATAATAATAATAATAAAAGTGATGTTGATGGTGATGATTAATAGAAAATGCTATTTTCATCATTTCAAAAAGCAAAACAATTGATACGTTGGATATGACTATTGGTCGTTAGCATGCTCAACCAGCCGTGACGCTTAAACCAATCAGCTGTAGCAATTCAGTGAAACTACACACTGATTGGTCGAAATACAGTTTACAGGACTTTGCATTCTGGAGCCACTTTTCTCTGTATAAAATGTATAAAAGGTAGGAAATTTACCCATCTCATTACAGTTGAAAATTGCAAACTCGACTGTCACCACATATCATGAACCTGAAGATTGCGAAAGCATGAAAGTACTTGTTCACTTAGAATTTAATATTCTATCATACTATTTCATTATAATACCATTATATATATTTTAAAGGATTGTAAATAAAACGAGTAAATCAGACAAAGTTGGAATTCCTCTTATTAATATATGTATATATATATATATGTATATAAATATATATATGTATATATATATATATATACATATATATATATATATATACATATATATATATATATATACATACATATATATATATATATATATATATATATATATATATATATACATATATATATATATAGACATATATATATATATATATATACATATATATATATATATATATATATACATATATATATACATATATATATATATATATATACATATATATATATATTATTAGGTATAGGATTATCCAAGATGTAGTGATGGTTAATTACTACACTGGATATGGTTGACGTACGGTAAGAGGTTACTCTACGAGTTATGGAAGAATTGTTCAAGAAACTTAGTTCCTGATCCTTCAGTGTTCCGGAGTGTATATAAAGAATGAATCATATCCAGTGTAGTAATTAACCATCACTACATCTTGGATAATCCTATACCTAATAATTGCCTCCTACACAGTTGAGAAACCACACTGACACACGGCATTAATATGGAAAGGCATCATATAGGTATGTCACTTAAAAACATACCTATACCTAACAAAAGGGAATATATTCTCAGTATGATTCAACGCAGTAACGACTTCATTCGGCGTGTACGATGGAAAGCTTTCCACTTCGATAAAGGACGCACCAGTCACTCGTCTGAATCATATGGTTTTAAATCATGTAAAAACCCACCTACAAACCCTCACCTCGAAGCTTTCGAACAGGACTTATTGAAAACTACCATGAACATTAAGTTCAACAGACATAGAAATAATGAGCTGCAGAACAACATGAAAGCACTACTCCGAAGATTGCAAAATACCAATGGTATTGTTGTGAAAGCTGACAAGACTTCGAACGTGTATACCATGGATATCGATACGTATAATAACTTCATACGCAACGAACTACACAAAAAATATAGAAAA
Source organism: Eledone cirrhosa (assembly GCA_964016885.1). Taxonomy (NCBI): domain Eukaryota; kingdom Metazoa; phylum Mollusca; class Cephalopoda; order Octopoda; family Eledonidae; genus Eledone; species Eledone cirrhosa. The sequence goes on from CAXHJY010001349.1 coordinate 12,420, forward strand.
ACAAATGAAACTACGCTAGCAAATATTAACAACGAGGCATATAAAGTGGTAAAGAATCTCAAGTTAGACGATAGAACCGAG
>CAXHJY010001349.1:17500-20000 GCA_964016885.1 Eledone cirrhosa
TTCCATAACTCGTAGAGTAACCTCTTACCGTACGTCAACCATATCCAGTGTAGTAATTAACCATTACTACATCTTGGATAATCCTATACCTAATATATATATATATATATATATATATATATACATATATATATATATATACTAGCAGAAGTACCCGGCGTTGCTCGGGTGTAAGTCGACCTTTGGTCTGTTAGAATGTGTGAAAGTTACTTCCCGCGCATCACAGGTTCAAAACTTCGAACTTCAATGGAAAAAAATAGGTTAGTAGACACAGGTGTGTAATTTATTAATTGTAGTTACACAGTGTATCGTTGAAATTGTTCTCTGGACGACTGACGCAAGTCAAAATCGCTTGATATTGAATGTTCAGTTAATTTAAAGTAGGGTGAAAATGTCGATTACTTTCAGGGTTTTTTTTTTTTACAATTTTTGCGCTCACATGTTCAGAAGAAGAATTAAAAGGGCCTTTATCTTAACCGCGGCATAATGGCGAGTCTTTTGTGACAGTTTTCAAGAATATAGGACGTTCCTGTAAACAGTTTTCCCATGTGTAACTTTGCCTTGTTTTTTTGCGCAAAGTCGAGCCCCGCTTCAGTTTTATTGATTTTTTACATCAATGCGTGATTTCTGAAGTAGATTTGAGTAGCTAAAAAACCTGTCCCGGTAAATTTGCTATAGGTGAAAAAAAGTTGATCAAAATTGTTTCTATGGTTATTGCCCTTTTCCACAGCCTCAAGCCTCGTCTGACGGGATGTTGGTGATTCCTCCGTCAGCGCTTGTTGGCAACGAAGGCGAACGTCAGCAAGCCTTGTCGTACGTGATGTTGGTGACTCAACCAGCCGGGAAAGACGTCTATCAGCGAGTCGAGATTCGCGCTCAGCAGGTGTTTCCTAGAGAAAATTAATTAATTCTACTGGTTAGCTAAGCCAATGGCAGTGTCAATTGTAAATGAGAAAAGTCTAACATGAACAAAAGGGAATCAAGGTAAGACAATACATTTAATATAACTACGATTAGAATGTTGTAGTTGCTTAAAAGTGGTGACAGTTAGGATAAACGCAGTACTTGCTAACATTAAGGGAGAATATTGCATAAAGGATGAATCAATTGTGAATGAACACATACCTGAGAACGCCTAATTCGTTGTCTCAAAGCAATAGCTGTACCTTTTTTGGAGGTAAGTCTTGAACGTTTCCGTGTGGGCATAACGACGTGTAACGAAGCTGTTAGGTTAGAGAGAGGTGATTAAATACAGAGAGAGATGACACCAGATTCGTTAGCATGGTTACTCGTGAATGGGAAGGTTTGGAAATATGATTACAATAACTTACCGAATTTTCCCGTCTATAAATTGCACTTAAAATAATTAAATTTAATAAAAAAAAACAGCTCTGCGCTTTATACTCCGGTGAGCCTTATGTATAAATAATACAATGGTAATCAATCACGGCTCTAACAGAAGTAATAGATCTAGACTAAAAGTAAAGAAGATAGCATTTTCTGGTTGGCCTTACACGCCGTTGCGCGGACCTGATTTTAAATGATACGCCTTATATCCTGGTGAGCCATATAGAGCGGAAAATATCTATTGGAAAAGAATACGAATTCATGACCAAGGTGTGACAAAATAGGCGTCTATACAGCGCCTGAAACAAACTTGTCCAAAACCCTAGGATTTTTCTCGTTAAGTATCCACCCAAAAGGAACCGTTTTTTAGTTACAAAAAATAACCAAAGTGTATAGTAGCTATATTTCTGACATATCATGCCAAAAAGAACAATATATTCAAAAAATGTTCTAAAGTACATTCAATCTCTCTTTTTGACCGATATCTTAATAAGCAAGTTATCGATTTTTCATTGGCTGTCAGTGTCTATCTGCATGCAGCTGTGCACGTGTGCGCAATTAATTGCAAATACGCTCATAACATTTAGACGTAAGCAGAACAAAAAATGCCATTAGAGGTGGGCTAATAATGAAGACACAAACCCTGGTGAACTTACGTTTAAACACCCGAAAAGTTACTCACTTCCTATGCAAAAGACTGTATTATAAATTAAGTAATTATTTAGAATCTTTTGTTTAAAAAAGGAAAACATTGGTACGACGTAAATTTTTTTACTTGTATTGTATGTGTACAACACAACTTGGTCAAGGTATTATTTAGTAATTTTTTTTTCAAAAAGCATGATTATTTAAGACTGTTTGAAAATTTACTCACAGCTTTTAGGTTCACAAAAGACACCATTAAATTTGGTTCCCTTTTCAGATAGGGATAATACTGTATTTCCACTTGAATAAGGTGGAATATGAAAAGAAACTCTTTAATGGTCGGTCGTTTACTGAGACAGCTGGGAAGACATGCAACTGGCCGTTCAATCAATAACGCACGTCCGTGTATGGGCATATGAAATTTATTTTTATTGCGCCAGATGTATATATATATTAATATATATACATACATATATATATATATTACTATATATACATACATATATAT
>CAXHJY010001349.1:30000-32500 GCA_964016885.1 Eledone cirrhosa
ATGATCTTGCACATGTCGACTGGTCCTTCACGCACACTCATACACCCACTAACATCAAAAAGTCCTGGCAGACATTTGTGGACACTGTTACAAACATATGTGCTAAACACACCCCATTAAGAACTATAAACAAATCTAAGAGCAGAATCCCTAGAAATAGAAAAACGCTCATCAGAAAAATTAAGAGAACGAACAAAAAAATCAACAAGCTGAAATACTGTCAGCAGCAACACATCAACTTAACTGCCATTTCATCACTAGAGATTAAAAAACATAACCTCCAAAACAACATAATGTCCCTCATCAACAATCAGAGAAGAGCTGACGAGGCCTGGGCCATTGAGAAGATCAAACTCAATCCCAAAGTGTTCTTTTCATTTGCAAAAAAACACAAAATCACTGGCTCTACTGTTGGCCCTCTAATTGATGAAAATGGCACTCTTCAAGACAATGCTAAAACCATGGGTGAGATACTGCAGAAACAATACTGCTCTGTTTTCAGCAATCCTGATATGGCCGATCTGGACTGTATCGGCGATGTTACTCCCCATTACACCTTATCGGACATAACGTTTGGCGCCCCTGATGTCTTGGCGGCAATAAAGGAAATCAAGCATAATTCAGCAGTAGGTCCCGATAGGTTCCCTGCTTGTGTCTTGAAGGCGTGTCAACACCAACTTGCATCTCCTCTTGCCAATCTGTGGCGGAACTCACTGGATGCTGGATATGTGCCAGAAAACCTTCTATCCCAGTCTGTTGTCCCAGTTTTCAAAAAGGGAAACAAATCCCTTGCCGTGAATTACCGTCCAATCTCACTCACCTCTCATATCATTAAGGTATTTGAGAGAGTGGTGAGATCGCGAATGACCTACTTCCTTGAGAGTAACAATATGCTGAAATCCAACCAGCATGGATTCCGTAATGGAAGGGATTGCCTGACGCAGCTAGTGCATCACTTTGATGACATTTTGAGAGCCTTGGGAGAGGGTTCCAACACTGATGTTATCTACCTTGATTTCAGCAAGGCCTTTGACAGGGTTGATCATAACATTCTACTGAGAAAGCTGTCCAATATTGGTGTCACTGGAAAGCTGCTGCAGTGGATCAAGAGCTTCCTGTCAAACAGAACCCAACATGTTGTAGTTGAGGGAGTCAAATCCAGCCCAGCCAAAGTCAGTAGTGGGGTCCCACAAGGCACTGTGTTGGGCCCACTTCTCTTCATCATCTATATTAATGACATCACTGACATCATCAAACACAGCAACATTAAAATTTTCGCTGATGATTCCAAGCTCCAAAAGGTCATCAATGGCGTGGATGACCGGATAAGCCTTCAGTCAGACCTACTGGCTGTTACCCAATGGGCGGAAAAGAACAACATGTTACTGAACGAAGACAAATTCGAACTGATCCACTTTGGAAAAGAGGATGCTCTGAAACTCCCGTACTCCCTTCCCTCCGGGGAAACTCTCGTGGCATCTAACAACATCAGAGACTTGGGAGTAACCGTGGACAGCAACATAAGCTGGACCACGCATATAAGCAGCAAAGTTGACATGGCCCGCAGAATGTGTTCCTGGATCCTCAGAACCTTCCAGTCGAGAGATTCCCGCACCATTATCCTTCTCTTCTCTACTTTTGCCCGACCACACCTTGAATACTGTTGTCCACTGTGGTCTCCCCACACGAAACAAAGTATCATGAAACTTGAAGCTCCTCAAAGGGCAATCACGAAAAAGATAGATGGCATGTCAGACCTTGACTACTGGGGTCGATTAGAAAACCTGAAACTTTACTCACTCCAACGTCGCCGTGAGCGTTATATTATCTGCATGATGTGGAAAATGTTCCATCATCACTGCCCAAATGATGTTGGCATCGCCTTCAAGATACACCCAAGGCTTGGGCCCCGTGCTATCCGTCCCATTCAAAAATCTAAATCGCAACTCATAACAACAATACGGCACAATTATTTCACCTCAATCGGCCCTGCTCTCTTCAACATCACACCAGGTCACGTCAAAACAGAAACTGACCACACAAAATTCAAGAAGTCTTTGGACAAATTCCTCCAAGTAATCCCGGACAAACCACCCACACCCGGATATGTCTCCGCAAACAGTAATTCTCTTCTCGAATGGGCCATGGTGCCCAAATCCTGAATTGAAAGACTTCGCCAGGTGGTGCTATTAAGTTAGACATGGCCTGGGCCAATACTGGCCAAAACATTTCAAAGTTATTCAAAGTTATATATATATATATAAGAGGGTGTTAAAGTTTGCTTGAAGCATTGTGAAATGTGTAAAAATACGTATTTAAGAAAGCCACAACAATGCAAAGGGAAATCTCGAGGTAGGAAGTGAAATATAGATAGGAAAAACAGGTGAAAGTGAAAATTGAGAGAGACAAAGATGAAAACAAAACAAAGGTAGAAGGGTTACCGTAGTAGAGATTTAATCCCAATATTTCGGACTCACGCCCATCAACGGGGGAAAAGTTC
>CAXHJY010001349.1:55000-60000 GCA_964016885.1 Eledone cirrhosa
CTATCTATTAATTCTAGTGTCTAGTAGCTATGTTCTGTTGTGTTATGTAACCGTTCTCATTCGTCACTTCCACAAAAATGATTATTGTTTTTATCAGACTCAAGGCTAATTTTATGTAAGCGAGGTTATTATTGCATTGAATCAACGAAAGTATATTACAGTTCTTTAATTTATTTTTCTAGCAGAGATAAAAGGTAAATATATTTTAGTTTGAATTCATACCAGAACAAATAGACAGATGTGACATAGACCTTAATGCTGCTATCACTTAGCTTTAAATAAAAGCCATAATTTATGTGATCATTAAAAGTATTTTTTAAAGAAATGTATCTATTTCACTCTTTTACAAATTATTCACTCTTCATTAAAGTTATGTTTTTGTCTAACGTATTAAAACATAAAATGAGTGAAATAACAAAAAAATAATTCTTTCCTTCAACAGGCGATGCTCGCCCAATGATACAAGGAAATATTCTAAACACCACTTGATAAGTATGCCTTTGAGTTAACTTTGAAATTTTCTTTAGTTTTCTAGATATCATTCTATTGACATTGTTAGATTGCAGTATGTTGTGATTTTGAAGTATCTGAAAAAAAAGACACTTCTGAAAGAAACCTTCACTATCTTAGAAATAATCCCTCATTATGAAAACCGGAAACTATTCTTCATATAACACAAACCACGCTAAAAGAAGGATGTCCAGAGAGAGTGGAAAACGTTCAATTCATCCTTTGATATGATTATTAGCAGTGCTAGCAAGCACTTTTGAGTGCAAGGCATGCTTTATGAATAATAGGTTGAGGCTAGAAATATGAGTCCTCTAACTCGGTACTGAACTTATAGTGGCTCCTGGGGTGCGTGGCGGCGGAAGGCCCTGAAACCCTCATCGACATCAAGTTTACAAAGGAGGACAGGTGGTCCGGGAATGGTTTGGAGTTTCTTCGCCAAATCAGACCCGAAGACGTGTACGAAATCCAGGTAGTCATGGAGGGCAAACGGCCACCACACTACTTCATTTGTGATGACGCCCCACACCTGCGAGTCTTTGCCCCCCCCCCCCCAGCTGAAAATTGCAGGGGGCCACAAACCTCCGTTGCTTGCTGCCAAGACTGGTGCCGGGACAAAAGACAACACCAGCACCAACAACAGCAACAGTAAAGGAAACAACACCACCTGCAACAACATCAGTAGCAACAACACCAACAAGGACTATTAAAACCACCAATGGAGACACCCAAACAGGCTCTCCCTCTTCCTCTTTTTCAAATACATGGACATGCCTCTCCTTGTGGCGGGGGACAGGTTACGTTGTTGAGGCGGCCCATTTATGCCAGTACCTTCTACGAAGAGGGATGGGCATGCCGTGGCTAATGATGCACAAACATGTACTGAGGCTGTTGCCGTGTGTAGAACGGATCCGTCTTTCGGCCGAGTCCATAGTGAAGAACGACCCACCGCCTACTTTTGTCCAGGAAGGGCAGGTAATTTTCCTCTGCCAGGTGGCGGTAGTGAAAGAGGTTGTCTGGTGGACCAGGTTGAAAGGATTGATGACAGACACTTCTCTCTTCGGCCAATTCCTCATCAATTTTTTAAAAGTTTAACTTGGAAAGGAAGGCGAGGGCGGTGAGAGAAGTGCTGCTCCCAGTAAATTTGCTGAAAGATGGGTGAATGTGATGAGAATGACCTGTATGAAAGGGCCCTGCGCATGCCTCTGAGCATGCGCCTGTAAGCTGGTTAATTTGAGGGGGTGAGGGGAACCCTTACCGGGTGTCCTCGAAGTGTTGGGTGGTCAGGTTTGGTGGGATACTTGAGTCGCCGCTGGGTGGTTATTCCCCCTATTAGGAAATTTCATTATTGTATTGCCAATAGGCGGTGGATTGGCAGTATCGGTAGAGGGTCGGTAGCCATGCTTTGACGTATAGAGTTACGGCCCTTGCCATTCTGAGTTCAAATCCCGCCTAGGTTAACTTTGCCTTTCAATCTTTACGGGGTCGATAAAATAAAGTACCAGTAATGTACTGAATAATTGCTGGCCTTGTGCCAAACGTAGAAACAATTATTGTATTGCCAATAAATAAAACCTTTATTATTATTATTGTGTTGGATTGGCAGTATCGATATAGTTTCGGACATCATGCTTTTCAGCATAGAGTTACGGCCCTTTACGTTCAAATCCCGCTGAGGTTAATTTGCCTTTCATCCTTACGGGGCCGATAAAATAAACCAGTAAGGATGAAAGGCACAGCTAACCTCAGCGGAAATTGAACTCAGACCGCAAAGGGCCGTAACTCTATGCCGCAAAGCATGGTTACCGACTATTAATATAATAATAATAATGAATTTATTTATTGGCCATAAGGGCCGAAAAATATAATAATAATTATTATTATTATTGTTATTATTTGGCTCCGGGTGGGGTTTTAACTGCACCATCTTATATATTAACACCGTTATCAGTGTCATGTATTGGCAGAAACTGTTGTACACCGAACGAAAGGTTTATCTTTTTTGTTTTTCGAAATATTAATTACCAGTTATGTACTGCAGTCAATTATTTTCACTATTCTTTTTCAATGTAAGAAATGTATAAAAAACATCATTGGAATTAAATCATGTTTCCATCTTATGAGGATTTTAGCATAAAAATATGTAGTCCAAATTTAGTTATGTCATAATATTTAGATATAAACATATAAATTTAGATATAATATTTAGACATAAACATATAACATTTTTTAAAAGAATGTTAAATATCAAAATGGGTTAGAAATAGCGTTAACATGATTCCAAATGCCGAAAATATGCAGTAGAATATTATTTAGGAAGGAAAGAATTAATACAAATTAGGTTAAAGTACTCAAACAAAGTAAAAAATCAATAGAAAATATGAAACTTTCACAGACGTATTGCAGCCATTCAATTGGTCGTATACACACTACCCGTATATAAATATATATGGCATATGAATCAATTTCCATACAAACTCATACACACAAGAACACATTTACACATACATTCATGTATACATACATGCATGCATACATCCATACATATGTACGTACATTCGTACAATCATCCATACATACATACAAGCACACACACATACATTCATGTATACATACTTGCATACATACAATCACATACACATACATACATGTATACATACATATGTACATACAAAATACATACGTATATACATACTCACATACACACATATTACGCCATATTATGTTGAAATATTAAAGCACATACGTGCATTCTCTTATTTTTATTCATTTTATGCATGCGTAAACGATGTATCTAAAATATGTTAAAATGCTAAAATGTCTAGCTGTAAAATAACTTCTAATATTTAGTAAAAGAACTGAAACATCTAACATTTTCTTATGACTTCAGAAAATAAACGGTTCCAGAACACCGACAAAGATTTCTTTACTTTTGATACTCGCTCACATTCTATCAAATCGGATACTTATTTGTATTTAGGAATTTATAACGTTCACCATTTTGTTTTTTGAATTTCAAAAATTTAGATATTCTTTTGGAAATTTGCTGTTACACACACACGTATATACACACACACACACATATATATATATATATATATATATATATATATATATATATATATATATATATATATATACATGTATATATATATATATATACACACATATCTCTTTATATATATACACATATCTATATATATACATATATATGCATATATACATATAAATATATATATATATAGATATATATATACATATATATGCATATATACAAATATATATATATATATATAGATATATACATATCTATATATATACATATATATGCATATATACATATAAATATATATATATAGATATATACATATCTATATATATACATATATATGCATATATACATGTAAATATATATATATATATAGATATATATATATATACATAAATGTATATATATACATATATATATATATATAAATGTATATATATGCGTATATATATATGCTGGCTTATATGAATATATATATATATATATATATATATATATATATATATATATATGTGTGTGTATAGACCCTCACACGCACATCTATATTTAAGTAAACCTATGAAAAGGGGCATTTAGTTAATACCATTTACGTAAATGTGTGGTAGTATGCATGAAGCAACGTAAGAATGCTTTTGATCTTCAGGATTTATATATTCTTGGGTATAAGGACAGGGAAATGAATTACATGTGAAATGTAACCAGATATTGAATTTAAACCTATCGTATACAATCTGCTTGTTATTCATTCGAGGTCGATAAGAAAGTACTAGTCTAGTACTGATGTAGATGTTTCCTCTATATCTCTTTCTTATTTCCTCTCTCTCACTATCCTTCTTTGGAAGAAATCTGCTGTATTTAGATCTGGATAGAAGATGGGCTTCGCCAGGTTTAAAAAGTGTCCTAAGAAAAAGCCGTATGCTGATATGGCACCACTACGACTCCTTCAGGAGTTACGGGTCCATATCATACAAACTGCGTTTCTTATCTGTAACACTGACAAACGTTAATGCATATACACACACACATAAACACACATATATGTATGTATACATACAAATACAAACACATATTCATATATATATATGTAAATATATTTATATAGACATGGGTTTCCATCCCGCCCGTCCCGTCAATCTATCTTATTTCTTATTCTTTCTTCTGATGAAAGTCTAGCGTCCGAAACGTTAAGACCCTCTTCCTGCTACTTCAAGCGTTAACATAATATATTCCTTCCATATAGTGTACCGATTGTGATGTTATTTCTGTTTACCTTTTACATACATATACACACACACATATATATATATATATATATATATATATATATATATGTGTATGTATGTGTGTTGGTATGTATGCATTTATATATGCCTGCATCTACGTATGTATGTATGTTCTGGTTTTATCATTTTATAAATTTTTTACCAATAGAGAGTCAATTTCT
>CAXHJY010001349.1:65000-67500 GCA_964016885.1 Eledone cirrhosa
TCTTATCAGGACTATTATGCTTACAATCTATAGGTGTTTTCACTGGAGGTGTCACCAGTACGTTTATATAATAAAGATAATAGGGCTCACTATATCCCCGTGGTAACTTAATATTTTCATCTTCATGAGAAAAACAAACCACTGACATGATCTGTTTAATTTCCCTAACTAAGAATTTGTCGGCAACATTTATTCCTGCACACCACAGTGTATAAATGCATGGTGTGAATATATGAATTTTAATGGGGTGATTTATCAGAGAACATGTACCAATATAAGTGATTAACACCGTTTCCAACGAAAACATGACGTACAATTTCGACAACCCGCGGGTAAAATGCTTAGATATGACAACCAATGCATGGTATGTCGAAATGAAACTGAATATTTACTTTTGAGCTTTCACATAGTGGCCAAAACAGTACAGAATCTATAGAAAGGTATCTCAATACCATTAAAACATTGTGGTTAACTTAGTGTTAACGTTTTTAATGCATATAGCTTTAAAATGCTATCTAGGAATATACACCGAGGAAATATATTAGTTATATTGATTAATATCTAATATTATTATGGGGGAAAGTACTCCGAACATATTTCGTTATATTATAATTAATCATGAAGGCGGGGGATTGGCAGTATCGGTGGCGCGTCGGGAAAAATGCTTTGCAGCATAGAGTTACGCCTCTTTATGATCCGCCGAGGTTAGCTTTGCCTTTCATTCTTACAGGCTCTATAAAATAAAGCACCAGTAATTGCTGGCCTTGTGCCAAAAGTAGAAACAATTATATAGTAAACCTGTATATTGTCAGCAAAGCCATCACTCCCACTGTCAACACAACACCAGATCTACGATTGCCAACCTCCATATGTAACGGTAGAAGAGCGTCAGACACCATGTTTTGCAGCATAGAGTTATGGTCCTTTACGTGCTGAGTTCAAATCCCACCGAGGTTAGTTTTGCCTTTCATCCTTACGTGGTCGATAAAATAAAGCACCAGTGACGACTTTCCCCTCCCCCCAAATTACTGTGGATTGTGCCTATACTAGAAATCGTTATATTATCACACATCATGAGGGCGGTGGATTGGCAGTATCGGTAGAGCGTCGGGAAAAATACTTTGCAGCATAGAGTTATGCCCCTTTATGATCTGAGTTCAAATCCCACGGAGGATAATTTTACCTTTCATCCTTATGTGGTCAAATAAAATAAAGCACCAGTAAAGCACTGGGGTCGATTTTATCGACTTTCCCTTCCTCCAAAATTGCTGGCCTTGTGCCTATAGTAGAAATCATTATGGGGGAAAGTACTCGGAACATATTTCGTTATATTATAACTCTTCATGAGGGAGGGGGAATGGCAGTATCGATAGAGCGTCGGGATAAAAGCTTTGCGGCATATCGTTACGCTCCTCTACGTTCTGAGTTCAAATCCCGCCGAAATTAGCTTTGCTTTTCACAGCACCAGTAATGGACTGTGTTCAATTTAATCGACCCCCCCCCCCCTAAATTGCTGGTCTTGTGCCTAAAGTAGAAACAATTATTATAACTCATCAAAGAAATATGGTTTTCTTGACGATATATTGATGACAGTCACTAAATCAATGTCCAATATTGTACGTTGGTTGGTGTAGGAAAACAGAATTGTTTGTTTAGATAATAAAGAGACGCTATTCGTTTAAACAACATTGTTGGTCAATCACTACTATTATTTTCATCATTTTCTCTCGTAATTACCGGTTGAGAAACGTTACTTACGATATCCATGAGTAGAAATGTCTCTCTTATACTCCTGTCGTTACAAAATCCAGAGACAAGCAGCTGCGCAGTCGACATACCATATCCCATATCAGTAATTCCATGTTGGACAGATTGTGGTGTAATTATGGCCGCATCAGTGAAACTAAAAAAATATTGTAACCTAGCGTGTTTTAAGGAGATACTATGGTGATTGTTTTTGTTTTTATTTACATATATCGTTCATTTAACATTCCTAACATTTATCTTTCCAGTCATACAAGCTTTAATATACAGTGTACTATCAAATGATATTACAATCTAAAGAGGATATTACCTGCATGGTTGGTATTGCAATGTGGTATCTCGAATATTATTATATGACCACTACTCTTTGAACGATAACATGCCACATTATATGGTTATACAGAATATAATATAGAATATAAGCACATACATAAGATGGTATTCAGCTGTTTGTATATACATATTACTTAAAAATTAACCTCCTAAGTTTCAGAAGAAGATATTATACAAAGTATTTACTAGAAGAAAAAGCACATTTTTGTGCGTTATATACACTTGTATATGTTACATATTGTACGGCACAACATAATTCACAGGATTAGTACGATAAAAATTAATACTGCATATAACAAAATACTATTCCACAATAGGCTACTACAAAATATAGTAGGCTACTATATAAGCTACTATAAAATATGGCTACTATAAAATATGAAACACAGCTCGGTATATATTA
>CAXHJY010001349.1:80000-82500 GCA_964016885.1 Eledone cirrhosa
GCCGTGTGGGTTCTTTTAAGTTTGTATTTAAAAGACGAATGATGGTTATAAAGCGAGCTTTAAAGGAGGTGGAAGTGGAGCCAAAATAGGTGAAGGAATTGGTGTCAGTTATAACTTTACATTCGTAAATTAAGTTTTTATCAAGACAATGGTTGTTGAGAGTACATTTATTTTTAACAGGGCAATTGCAATTGCGATTAGAGAGAGTATTAACGAGTGACCTAGTGTTATCTGTAGAAGGAATTGGACTGGTGAAGTTATTTGCGATAGGAATAATAGTTTCTTGATTTAGAATGGGATTAAGAACATTTAGCGAAGTTGTGTTTGACGTTATATTTGGGTTTGCAGAAATTAGCATAGGGTTTACAATGACGTCGGGAGTACTATTACTATTATTATGATATTCAGTGTTGGAAGGAAGAGATTTAGTATTTAGTATTTTATTGTTGTGTTTAGAGATAATGTTGGAAATATTGGAGGATGTAGAATAAGAAAATTTTATGGTGTGTTTGTTAAATATTTTACTATAGATATGTGAGGGAGGGAAGCATTTATTTAAGGGAATAAAGAATAATTTAGGAATATTATTATTGATAGAGATGGAGAAAGGAGCATTATACCAGATTATGTATTTGTATCTAGGTCTTTTATTAAAGTTATTTGAATGATCATGATTAATTATTCTACTGTAAGATCTTCTAGAATTTGTTTCTTTACTATATTTGATTTTATCAGGATAGCCGGCTTTAGAAAGCGCGTTATTATAGTAATTGGCGTTAGCATCATACATGTTTTTATTACATACACACGCGTACATTAACATACAAAGAGACATATACACACACACACACACACACTTCTCCGTATAAGACAAGAGCTGAAAAATATCTTTTAACATGTTAAAATATCCCTCACACACATACAGACACATTCCTACTGACCATCCCTCTACCACGAATTACTCTGCTACACACACACACACACACACACACACACACATACACACACACACAGACAGACACACACACACACACTTGTCTTAATAGGCATTTGAACTGTCAACAGGCTGCGGTTCGCACACACATCCCAGCTGACCATTATCACAACAACGAACCTCTTTACTACTACTACTACACACACACACACACATATTTGTTTAGAAGACTTATTTTTCAGTGACTTCTCAATCAGCCGACACAAACCTACATTTGGCGCAAAATCAATTTTTAACATTCGCATGACCTCTACCGACCAATCAAAATTGTTTTGACCACAAGAATTTTTGCAACACGAATTGGCGCGAAACATATTTTAATACATCTGGAGCCACTTTTTTCACATAAAACAGGTAGAATTTCCAAAACTAATCAGATTAGAGCAAACATCACGGGCGCTCTATCTCAAAATTATTTTTGAAAAGCATTAGAAATCCGCAACCGGTAAAACTTAAAACCAAAACTAAATACTAACCAATACTATTACTAATTTTTGCTTATTCCTAATTAAACTATTTTTCACTCGGAACAATTTGTCAGCATTTCCTTTTCCGTTTACCATTATATCATAACTGGTGTGTTACACCTCTCTTCTTTTAAATATATATATATATATATATATATATATATATATATATATATATATATAATATATAAGATCAGCAGATGGTTAAAGGAGTTCCATGTATTTTATTATGCGCATTTCAAAAACAAACATCATCATGCAATAATATTTGTGTTTTCATCAGATAAAACAGGAGAACATGATATGAAGGCTAAAAAACACTTGTGGATAGTGCAGTTTTAAATCAACACATGAAAAGTAGTTTTAGATTGATGTGTGATATTCGGAAAAATATTTTATTTAGAGAGGGGGGGTGGAAAGGATGAAAAAAGGGGAGGAGATGAGAGTGAAGGTGGAGAGGGAGAGATGGGTGATAGAGAAAAGAGATAGTTTTTATAACTGAGAGAAGATATATTGTTTTACATAGAGAGGTTGAAAACCGTTGGAAGATAATGTATAAATTAAAAGAATTTGAAAATTAACGAAGGGAAAAATATGTACGAGGAAAGAGAGGGATTAAAAAGTTTGAAGATAGAGAGAAAAAATAATAATTGCGGATGAATATTCTAACGTCAAAAGGGTGTATGTTTATAAGTATTATGGCAATTTCAAAATTAATGAAGAGAAAAAAATTATTAAGGTTTGCGTGTTAAAGGATTTGAGAAAAAATAATGTGAAGTTAAAGTTTGTATATTGAAGGAATTGATAATATGTGCGAAGAAAGAGTTAATATGTATTAAACAATTATTAAGGTTTGTGTATTAGATGATTTGAGAAAAATAATGTGAAGTTAAGGTTTGTATATTAAAGGAATTGATAATATGTGCGAAGAAAGAGTTAATATGTATTAAGAATGAATATTCTAGCGTCAAAAGAAGGAGAGGGAGTTAATGTATTGATATTAAAGTTTGATGATTGAGAGAAAAAAATAATAATTGCG
>CAXHJY010001350.1:0-5000 GCA_964016885.1 Eledone cirrhosa
CTTCTTCCTTTTCCAGCCTCACTTTCATATAGATTATATTTTTGTTTTTAAAATTCAATGTCAATAAATACACCAGTATTTTTTCATTCTGATGATTGAAAGCAAAATTTGTTTGCTTTCTAGAAACCACTGGTAAATGAAATAATTGCCTTATGTTGTTTATCACATAACTATTAAGCTCTGTAACCTACATAGAGCATTCTTTTTTCCTGGACCTTTCCGACGGATTTACTTCATTTATATATATATATATATATATATATGAAATATAATATATATATATATATATGAAATATTATATATATATATATAAATGGTGTCCCCCAAAATGTATATACAGAGAGAGAGAGAGAGAGAGAGAGAGAGAGAGAGAGAGAGAGAGAGAGAGAGATAGCAAGCTACAGACACATGTCTCTCTCTCTATATATAAATGGTGCCCACCCAAAATGTATATACAGAGAGAGAGAGAGAGAGAGAGAGAGAGAGAGCGAGAGAGAGAGAGAGATAGCAAGCTACAGACACATGTCTCTCTCTATATATAAATGGTGTCCCCCCAAAATGTATATACAGAGAGAGAGAGAGAGAGAGAGAGAGAGAGAGAGATAGATAGATAGATAGATAGAGAGAGAGAGATAGCAAGCTACAGACACATGTCTCTCTCTATATATAAATGGTGTCCCCCCAAAATGTATATACAGAGAGAGAGATATAGAGAGAGGGAGAGAGAGAGAGAGAGAGCGAGAGAGAGAGAGCTGGCTACAGACACATATCACTCTATCTATATAAATGGTGTCCCCCCAAAATGTATATACAGAGAGAGAGAGAGAGAGAGAGAGAGAGCGAGAGAGAGCGAGAGAGAGAGAGAGAGCAAGCTACAGACACATGTCTCTCTCTATATATAAATGGTATCCCACCAAAATGTATATACAGAGAGAGAGAGAGAGAGAGAGATAGCAAGTTAAAGACACATATCTCTATCTATATATAAATGGTGTCCCCCCCAAAATGTATATACAGAGAGAGAGAGAGAGATAGATAGATAGTTAGATAGAGAGAGAGAGAGAGATAGCAAGCTACAGACACAATGTCTCTTTCTATATATAAATGGTGTCCCCCCAAAATGTATATACAGAGAGAAAGAGAGAGAGGGAGAGAGAGAGAGAGAGATAGAGATAGATAGATATATATATAGAGAGAGAGATAGCAAGCTAAAGACACATGTCTCTCTCTATATATAAATGGTGTCCCCCAAAATGTATATACAGAGAGACAGAGAGAGAGAAAGAGAGAGAGAGAGAGAGAGAGAGAGAGATAAAGATAGATATATTTCTTTTATTTGCCACTAGGGCATCAAAAGTGGGACAAGTACAAAGGGGGGAGTTTACACAAAAAGGCGTCCTCAATAAGGAGGAGGCAATAACAAAATATAAAAATAAAATAAGATATAACAAAAAATAAATTTTTAACAAAATCCTCAATAGAGAGGAGGCGCCTTGGGGGGTCGCACACACCCCCGAAAAAGGTGTGCAACCCTTCTCAGGAGCACAGAGAAGGGGTGCTCCCTTGGTCTTTCATCTTCCTCACCTATAGTCTGATGTAGAGTGAAGGCCCATTCACACGGGCCATTCTCGCCACTTTCACCCATCTTTCATAGAAACGGCTGGGGTGCAGCACCTCTCTCTCCATCCTGATCCTTCTTCCGAAATGATATCGGAAGAAACGGACCAGTTGTTGGCCAGAGAGAAAGGTGCCCGACCTCAGTCCTTTCAGACGCGTCCACCATACAACCTCTTTCGCCATGGCTATTACGCACAGAAACACCGCCTCTGCTTCATCTTTGAAGGGGGGAGGCGGCTTGATCATTACAATAGACTCGGTGGTCAACCGGATCGGTCCCACCCTTGACAGCAGTTGTTCGACATAGCCCCACAGATCGGCTACGCCCGAGCAGTGTACTAATGCGTGTGCAACGGTTTCCTCGTCGCAGCCTACGCATCAACAGCCACGGCATACCCAGCCCTCCTTTCGAAGGGTGCTGGCAGCAGATGGATCTCCTCACCATGGGAGGCCGCTTCTTCCAGAGGAACTGGAAGAGCATGCGTTCCATGATGGTGATCTTTTCCTTGGGGCAAGGCACGACGGTCAGGCGGTAGCAGATGACGGACGCTATGTAAGCGTTCGTCACCTCCGCCCGACCTTTCAGTGATAGTTTGCACTTGGCCCACTTCTGGGTCAGCGCAAACACCCTGCTCGTCACCTCGCCCCAATTCTTCTCCACCTGGAGGTCCGGTCCGAACCAGACCCCGAGCAGCTTCACCGGGCCCTCCGTCCACCGCCCGACGACACCGTCTAACGGCATCGGTTTGCCCCTCCACGTTCCGAGTTGCAAACCGACTGACTTGTCCCGGTTCAGCCTAGCCCCCGTCAGCCTTTCGTATTCCTCCAGTAGGGTGGCGATCGCCCCGATTTCCGAGGCGTCCGCCACCATTACTGTTACGTCGTCGGCATAGGCCGAGACCGCTTTGTGCAATCCCGGTTCCAGGGGTATGCCCCGCAGCAACTCCAACTTCCGCAGCAGTGGCTCGAGAGTCAATACGTACAGAAGGGAGGAGAGGGGGCACCCCTGTCTGATGGACCGGGTGATTTGAAACGGCTCCGAGAGGTAGCCGTTTACTTTAATCCTAGAGTAGATGTTGCCACTGTGCATGGCAGAAATCCAGCCCCTGAAAACGGGTCCGAAGCCCGCCGCCGCTAGCACCGCTTCCAGGTAACCATGGTCGACCCTATCGAACGCCTTAGATTGATCCAAGTTGATCAGGGCCCCACCAAAGCCGGGTTCGTTTCCAACCCTCTCTATGATGTATCGCATGAGGTGGAGGTTGTCGTGAATGGACCTGGACGGGATAGCGCATGTCTGCGCATCTCCCACCAGGTTGCCCACGACAAGCGCCAACCTCTTCGCCAACACCTTGGCCAAAATCTGTAACTCTGCATTCAGCAGAGTTATGGGCCTAAAGTTACTTAAGTCGTCCCCCTTGCTCTCGTCCTTCCTCACTAGCGTGACCACGCCCTTGGTCACAGAACAGGGAATTCTCCCGTTCTGTTGCCAGTTGCAATAGACAGCCTCGAGGAGTTCGGAGAACAAGACCGGCATAGCTAAATAAAGTTCGTATGGTAGACCATCGAGACCCGGAGATTTGCGTCTGCTGCATTGGCTGAGCGCTTCCCCGATTTCAGTGGCTGTGATTGGCCTTTCGCAGCACTCCGCTTCGCCGCTCGAAAGACGCGGTAGACCGTCGAGGTATGGACCGAAGTCCACATCCCCGTCCGGCCCCCCGCCCCCTCCGAACAGTCGAGCAAAGTGCCTTTGAAAGGCCTCGCACATCCGCTCAGGTTCAAGGATCACCCGTCCATCCTGGTCTCGCAAAGACCGAATGGTGGATTTAATCCCACTCTTGGCTTCTGTCACGCGGGCCCAGCTAACAGCTTTGGTCCCCTCGTTTCCTAAAGCACGTATTTTACTTCGGACAACGCAGCCTTCGTGCTTCGCGTCAAAGAACTGGCTCAACGCCGTTCTAGCCGCTAACACTCTGGCTACGTCTCCGCTCCTAATCGCCTCTTCTAGTTTATCTGTTAACTCCCTTTCCTTCCTATTTCTATTCGCCGCTAGTTCCTTACTGTAACCTATCGAACTTACTCTAATCTCTCTCTTTAGAGATACCCACCACCTACTGTTGACAATCGCTCCCGTCAACCGCATCTTAACTAAGCTACTAATCCGGTTCCTGTAATCTTTCTTTGCCGGCAAGGACAAGTTCATCTTCCAGTAACCGGGACCCTGTCTATGCGTTCTATCAAGGTTGACCACGCAGGTCACTAATTTGTGATCTGAATAGCCAACCATGATCAATTCTGGACAACTAAATACGTCCCTATCCTTACTCCTAACCAAAAACCTATCTAGGTACGATCTAGATTGTCCACTGCGGTTTGCCCAGGTCCAGGTTGGCGCAGTTGGACAATCTAGTCGAAATCTATCGACCAGGTCGAATCGATCGAGTAACCCCTTGAGGCTGCTACACCCCCCTCTATCGGGACATGCCCCTGCATAGTCCCAACGCGCATCTAGGATTCCATTCCAGTCCCCCACTAAAAGCAGGGAACGCGACGTTCCTAGAAAAGTCTCCAGACGCTGGAAGAAGTCGGCTCTTTCAGCCCCGAAGGGGGCATAAAGACCGACCAGTCTGAAAGCCCCGCCTTCACCGCCTCCGACGTCCAGCACCAGTATTCGACCCCCCGGGTCCGAGTGAACAATCTGTACGTCGAGAGCCAGACGTTTATCCAGCAGTACGGCAACTCCCCCCCCCCCGCCTCCGGGTTGACAGAGAGATGCGTGCATCTCAAAGTCATCGAAGGCGGGAGCCAGCTGTCGCACGCTGCTGATCCGACTCTCGCAAACAACCATCACATCTATACTTCGTGACCTGAGGTCACTTAGTAGCTTTGCTTGCTTCCAAGCTGAGCCCAGGCCACGCGCGTTCAAACAGCCAACTCTTAATTGATCTATTTTGGTGTTGAAAGTGAAGAAAGAAAAGCACTTACCTCTCCGGGTTGTGTAATTTCCATGGCGTCAGGTGTGTTGGGTGGAGGGATGTTTTGTGGTGGTGTGGGGGTGCCCGAGTGTGGTTGGGTTGGGATGTTTGGAGTTGTGTCGGGGTGAGGGGAGGTTATGGGGAAGTCTTTCAAGAGGACGCGATTTAACGGTTTTAAACAGGGGGGGCTCACGTCCTGTCTAAATTGTTCTTTTAAGGAACGATAAAGGTCCAGAGGGACCTTTATCATTTTTAAATGGGTGAAGTTCTCTGTTGAGATAAAGTTTGGCCCTTCGGTCTGCACCAAAGGGCTATTGTTTATTAATTTAAACAGTTTTTTGTTTTCTTTATTTATATATGTGTATTGTAATGTCTTTTTTTGTGATGCTGTCAATGTTTCGGAGAGGG
>CAXHJY010001352.1:0-15000 GCA_964016885.1 Eledone cirrhosa
AGTGTGTAAAGTATGAAAATATTTATGTCTCATTGAAAGAAGCCACCACACCACCACACCACACCACACCACACCACACCACACCACAACCACAACCACAACCACAACAACAACAACAACAACAACAACAACAACAACAACAACAACTGTGTAAAGTATGAAAATATTTATGTCTCATATTGAAAGAAGCCAAAATGTTCCTCTGTAAAAAGATGTCCAAAAACTGAGATAAACTTGTCAGAGATTTGGAGGCCATTAACGCAGGAAACTCCAGAATCTTCTCCACTGAGAATTACTTGGAGGTTACTGTCTACAGATACTTGGTAGATATTGGCAGGGTCTCCATAGTCTGGTGGTGGTGATATATAAATAGTTTCACCATGTGTTGTGAGATATAGTCTGTCATATATACTATATGATAGTAGTAGTAGTTGTGGTGGTCGTAGTTGTGGTGGTCGTAGTTGTGGTGTTTCTAATGTCCTGACTAACTGTTCTTCTCTGTACCAACAGATAGAACTGGACCACCTCCTCCACCTCCTCTCTGACTTGACAACAACAATGTCTTCACTTGATGTGACACCAACTGCTGAGACTCTCTCCTCCACCACTACCTCCTCCCTTAACCTGTCTACCTCCTCCTCTAACCTGTCTACCTCCTTCTTTAACCTGTCTACCTCCTCCCTTAACCTGTCTACCTCCTCCTCTAACCTGTCTTCCTCCTCCTCTAACCTGTCTTCCTCCTCCCTTAACCTGTCATGGACCTCCTTCATCTTCTCATTGTCCCTCCTCAACTCCTCCTCCACCCTCTCCCTCTCCCCCACCACCCACTCCAACTCCGCTACCACCCACCCCAACTCCCCCTCCACCCTCTCCAACTCCGCCACCTTCTCATCTCTAACAGACACTTCAACACTGTATTTCACTGTTCCACTGTAGATACAAACTATATCTAGATAAGGAGAGTCCCCAGGGTCATATTTAAACACATCACCACCACCACCACCACCATATACCTCACTGTTATATATAAACATACGTCTATCACCATCAAAAGCACACACAAGTGGTAGCCATTCTTTTTATAGATACAGTTGTAATATTTCTCAAGATTCACCTTTTAATGTGAGAAATATCTTCTCTGTAAATCACCATTTTATGATAGTAAAGGAGAATAAAACAATTATCTGACCATCTGCAAATGTCTATTGGTGTTTCTGGTAATATTTTGCCATGGATTATTTTACCTTCTGTTGTTGTTACTGTGATAATATTCCTCAACATGAACACTGCCACATTGTCATGTAACATAATTAGTTTACTGTAGTTGATGATGTCCCTCACATATTCCACAAAATATTCCCTCTCATCAACCTGACATCTCTCAGTATATTTAGATATGTCAGAATACATGGGATAGGAAAGATAAGACATGTTCATAACATGTGGTAAAAATCTCACTGATATTTCATCATTTCCTGAGATACACTCTGCCTTGTAATTACCACGTCTCACCTCTAGTAAATTGTTAATTATTTCACCTGAAGTAGTAGTAGTACATCTTGCTTGAGGCAGATGACAATCCAGACGTAATGTCCCATGTTCCAGAACATTCAGTTTGTTGTCATCAATCTTTATCATATGATATTCTGTCAAGTTGATATGTCGACAGAAGTAAATATTTTCTTCTATCCTCGATATACGACCATAAGGTAGAGAACTGGACCAAACATGATATTCTGTCAAATCTTCCTTCTCTAGTTGAATTAATTGATATTCATCAGGAAGTGTAACCATAATAAAATCTCCTTCTTCTGTAAAACACACCCCCACCAACTAAAGTTTCAATATTTCTGTGACATAACAGTTCCCCATCTCTCTGAAATATTTTAACATTACCATAATTGGTTATTTCATAGACAACTGTTTGTCCATCATCAGTGATGTCCATATCTTTTATTTCAACAGAGCTTTGGTCTGTTTTTACACGACAAACAGGGAATGTTTCCCTATTAAGTTCATATAAACCTTCAACATATAAACACCTTCTCTCCCAGTCATATCCAACAAACCTTGGACCTTTACAGTTAATACTGGTGAAATGTATGTCATGTCTATAATGTCTTTTATTTAAAAATATTTCCCTGTATTTACCAGTCTGTGACAAACAAACAATCTGGTAATCTCTGTCAGCCAAGTTATATAATCTCCAGTGTCCATAAATGTACAAATAATTGTCATCTGTTGTTATACAGGTGTTTGGTGGTATGTCATAATAATATTGTCTGTGTGAATGTAAATAACCAGTTTTATATCTGAAGAAAGTGATATATCTACCATTGTGAAATATAATCTCATTCTTAACATTAACTACAATATCAGAGGTGGGAGGACCATCTATATATTCTATGTCATTGATGAACTCAGGTATGTTTATTTCTTTCTTTACATCCACAGTTGAATGTATTTCATCAATATCAATGACAAACAATCTATGTCTACCTCTATATCTACCTATACCTCTATATCTATCTCTCTCTACACTACTACACACTAGTTGGTTGTCTAACAAAGAAGCTATACCATAATAGCTATGGTCTGTCTTATAACTTACCAAATACAATGGAAACTCCACTTCTAAAGTTAACAGCTTGTCAGTATCAGTGGTAATGACCAGTGTGTTTGACCCCCAACGACATATATGTTTAGGGAGATTGTTATTTAATTTGATAAAGTCAACAATTTGACCATCAAATGTTAATATTTTAATGTTGTTGTTATTGTAGTCATATAATGCAATCAGGTTATTTTCAGTAACAACAACCAAACACTTCTCCTCCCCACCATAACCACGACCACCCACTGGTCTTGTGTCTACCAAACAAGGAGGAGGTAACAATTCCTTAGCTTTATCAGAAACTGTCAGATCCTGCAGATATAATGTAGAAGAAAACATTTCACTGACACAGATGTTTCTAGAAAATACATCTACCATGTCAATAAACATGTTAGACTGTTTCCTTGTCACCAGATCTACCACCACAGAGTTATGCCTATTTATAGCCAACACACCATCTTTGTCTATCAGATAATGACAAGTGTTATCAATACATCCACCATATAGATCAGAAAGTGGTTTAAAGTTGGGCTCCGAAATAGGGCTGGGACCACTTAAAATACCTCGTTGACCCTTTTTTGATATAGTTTCGTACATAAACATTTTTTTCTTAGCCACCATAAATATATTTAATGTATCATTGTCTATTGCTAATGAGTTTATTTGACATGGAATAGGGACCCTAGACATTACTTCACCCTGGTTATGTTTTTGAACAGATACAATGTCTATATAGTTTGGTTTGTTGTCACAATAACCAACAATTCTACCCTCACCAAACTTCCGTATCTGTACATAAGGGTGCTTTAATGATATCATTCTAACTGTTTTTGATAGGTTTCCAATAAGCCTTAATTCTTTCTCTAGGGGTAATGTGACAGCCAATTGACTAGAACCCCATCTACATATATCTGTAGCTACAGATGGCAGATATAATGTAGATAGCACTTTTATTTCTTCTCCTTCTTTCTTAGAAATGTATAATAAGCAAGAATTATTTATGTCAGACACCACCAACTGTCCGTTGGGTAGATAACATGTTTCAGCAATCGCAATTTTATTATCATCCTTTTCTTTGTGTCGTATCGTTGGATTTCTGATATAAGGATTTAACTTTTTTAAATGACAAATGGATGATTCACAGTTGTAAACAAGAATACTCCCTAGGTTATGGTCAAATAGATATATAGTTCCTTCACAAATACCATTAGAGAAGCGAGAAGCTACCGGAAGTTTTAATTTCCATTTATATTCTCCATAAATATCATAACATGCCATAATAGAGAGTGTAGGGAAGATAACATACAAGTAAAAAGTGTCTGAGTAGATATGATTGGGACGGCTGTTAAAATCAAAATATGTTTCGAAAAGTTCTTCTTCACCTAAACTAGAATGAAATATTAATTTACGATATTTCTTATCTAAAATAACAAAATAAGTTGGAGTTGTAGCTATACTGACATCACCATGTTCTAATGATTTTATTTTTTCACATTTTACCTTGTCTTCCTCAATCTTTAATTTATGGACCTCATTCATTCCACAAGTGGTCAAAGCCATAAACCTATCTAATACTACATGACATATTTGAATGTAATTCTTATCTAAACAATAGAGATTACCTTCTTTTAGTTCAGGACATGTAATATGTTGTATATGTTGTGTAGTTCTAGTTTTATTGAATAGAACCAGAAATTTGCTGGAGTCTATTCTGCAAAATCTAGATGGTTTGGACTTAAATATTAATTCCTTACCTCTACACAATTCTGTCCCACTGTAAGTGTATAGTATAGCTTTCAGATCCCTGTATACAACTAATACAGAAGATCGTGACATAGGTAGAATCTCATATATCTCGTTAGGGTACTCTATATTAATTTTGTCATTCAAACAGGGTGTTTGGGTCTTTTGATAATAAGACATCTTTGGCCAAAACTTTTTTGTCTTAAAACGATATATCTGACCAGAAACATCAGATACAAACATATTATTTAAGTCAAATGTAATATATTGAGTGCTTATCCCAATATCCTTTTGAGAGATGCCACCTATTGAGGAGATCTTATAAATAAGCTGCCCTTGAAATACATAAAAATAATTCCTGAAAACGGTGATGTCAGCAGGAATGTCCTTAGAATGGAGGTGAAATTGAAATAATTTACGACCATTCAGATCATAACAGATTATAACGGTTAAATTATAAAATATTACTAAAACATGATCGTCTGGCCCTATGGCTATACTTCTCGGCTCATGTTTCACCTCAAATTGCTCAGTATATGTTTTTTCAATCCAATTTACCATATATATTTTTTTTTCTAATAATTTAAAACCTAGGAATCTACTATCTTTATAATATGAAATTTTATGAAAGCCGACTTCAAGAGTTTTTATTGCAACACTAGAGGGTGAGAAGAACAGAATTTGATTGTCAAATGGTAATGTGGCAATTACCACATTTTGGTTAAACCTATCAATATCAGTGACCAGTGATTTACAGTGTACCATACGACAACAGCCAGTTGGTGGTGTGTACTTTAGTGTTAATACACGTGGGATATAGCTCATAGTACCATCCTTTAAGGGTACAATATATTTTAATGGAAGAGAGTAATATTCTACAGGGTCTTCTACAGTAACTTTTACAGTGTCTACTACTGGAGGAACAGGTGTATATAATATTTGGTATGGTACTGTGATATCTTTCTCAAAGGGGATTTCAGTTAACACTTTTACCTTAGATTTATTTTCCCTAATAGTCTGTTGTAGTGGAATCACCAAATCCTCCCTGTCATATACTACTTGGGGTAACTGTCTACTTATAATTTGGTCTTCTACACTAACTATTTCTGCAGCCTCCATTGTTTGTCTCTACTTCTACAACTGGTTATATATATGTATATATATGTGTGTGTGTATATGTGTTATGTGTATGAATGTAATTCCAAACACCTTCACAATTTCAAAATTTTCAGATAAATTTACCAAATCTAAAATGAAATATAGGAAAAAGAAATATTGATTAGTTTTGTGAAAATATTAGTTTTTCAAATAAATGGATTAATAAGAAAACATCATTTTCTCTAAATATATTAAATCCAGCTGTTTATTTGGCAAATATGATCAACAATGAGAATAATCACTAAAAATAAATGTTAACAAAGAAAAATATGATATTACATGTATTGTATGAAGAAAGTCCTAGTGAGAAAATGTAGTTACACAGAATATAAGTATTGCCAATGAATATATATAAGAAGTATTGCCAACTTGGAGCACCCCCTGGTGCTCAAGTGGTCACACATGCCATTCAAACAAAGAAGGTGGCTTGGAAATAAGTCCTTCTTGCACTTGCAGGACAAGCAGTCATGAAAAGTCACAGCAGAGACGACAGTCAGGTGTCTAAAATTAAGACATGGGAAATATTTGGGGTTAAGCTGGAATCCAACTTCAGATCAACAAATATTTATGGGCTCATGCACAGCCAAGTTGGAAGAGGTATCAAGACTGGTGAGTGTAAGATCAGTCGGCTGATTTTGCAGACGTCATCGTACTACTTAACTCAAGAGAAGGTGATCTCTGACATGCATTTGACAGATTTGATGCCAAGTGCTGCACGGCAGGAATGAAAATCAGTGATGCAAAGACTGAGACACTCATCCTCTCAAGGAAGCCTGTTTAGTGCACTCCACAAGTGAATGGAGTTACACCGAATGCTTCAGCATTCGGTCATTAGAAGAAAGGAGGTATGTGTGAAAGCTGAACTCGATATCTTCAATTTGTTTAGGTGCCAACCCTTAACTATCGTCATGAATCTTGTTTAATGATCGAAAGAATATGATTGCATATACTATTGGCTGAAATGGGGTTCCTTTGAAGGGTCTTTGGAGCAATGTTACTCAATAGAATGAGTAACTCGGAGATCAGAGAGTCACTCCAGGTAGAGCCGCTACTTCTCCGAATTGAGAGATCTCAACTCTGATACTACAGACATGAGGTTAGAATGTCTCAGGAAAGAATTGTTGAAAAGATTTTATGAGCAAAGCCAACCATCAGGCGTACCTGGGGTAGACCCTGAGCAAGATGGTTGGATAACATCCATGAGCTTGGCTGGTTTCACTTGGGCATTCAGCTGGATCAGTTGGAGACAGTTGCTTCTGACAGGACCCATTGGAAGGAGTACTTGAGAAATATTCCCCCACTGCCCTCCTCCCAGGAATATATCAGCAAAGAAGAATATATATATTATAAACCCCATTTGTAAGCCAAGGCAGCTAATCAACACAAGTTTAGGTGCTGTGGCTTTGAAATTCTCATGAGTATAAAATATATTTATGAAGTTTTAGTATTTTAATCTTTAAAATGTTTTAAGTGTCTTTTAGAATATAGTTTTTGTTACACAACTCCATTACGTAATGCTTTTTTACCATTTCATCTGTTTTCTTCTTTGCCAACTTATTCCTGATAGGGTCAGGGTGTAGAGTCCTCAAACTCTCCTTCCAGTGGGTCCTGTCAGAAGCAACCATCTCCAACTGATCCAGCTGCATGCCCAAGCACGTCTTGTTCGGGATCTACCCCTGGGTCTTTTGCTGGTTGTTTTACCCGTAACATCTGTCCAGCGATTCTTTCCTGAGACATTCTAACCTCATGCCCAGAGTATTGGCGCTGTCATCTCTCAATTCAGAGAAGTAGTTGCTCTACCTGCAATGACTGATCTCTAAGCTATGCACTTTATCGAGTAACGTTATTCAAAAGACCCTTCGGAAGTATCCCATTCTAGCCCCATGCCTATAGTATCGGAGCTGTGATCTCTCAATTCAGAGAAGTAGCAGCTCTACTCGGAGTGACTTTCTGATCTCTGAGCTACACACTCTATCGAGTAACAATACTACAAAGACCCTTCGCAGGAACCTCATTCACGATTATATTTTTTGGGTCATTATCCAAGATTCATGACCCTAGGTAAGGGTTGGCATGAATGTCGAATTGAAACAGTGAGTTTGGCTTTTACTCCTTCCTACCTTCTGATTAATGAAGCTGGCATATTACTGTACCAGTCTTTGTAATTCTTACACTTAATTTAGCCTCTTGCCAACCATCACTTGTGAACATGGCCCCAAGATACTTGAACTTCTCTACCTGCTTCAGTGGAACTCCATTCACATGTGGAGTACACTGCACTGGCTTCCATGAGAGGACAAGTGTCTCAGTTTTCACAGTACTGATTTTCATTCCAGCCATGCAGCACTCGGCAACAAACCTATCAAGTGCAAGTCAAATATCTTCTGTCGAGTTAAATAACACCATGTCATCATCAAATTCCAGCCAAGTGATTTTACAGCCGCCAGACATGATACCACTTCCAACCCAGCTGCGTATATCAATCCTGTTCATGTAAATAACAAACAGGAGAGTTGACAGTATACACCCTTGGTGGAGTCCAACTCCCATATTGAATGGTTTCTATTTAACACCATTTATCCCAACATAGATACCCAGGCATTGATATAGAGACATCAGGGCAGCAAGAAGTTGACTATCAATCACATACTCCTGTACAGCCTACCACAGCAGGTGGCCAAGGAACGTAGTCATATGCCTTCTCAAGGTCAACAAAATATATGAGTATATACAGTATATATAATATTGTATGGACCTAATAAAATAGTACATTTAACTTACGTATTTTATAATCACTTTCGTCGATTTCATTGGTTTTGTATTAGAAACTGGTAATTGGGAATCTGAAATAATGGAATATTATTGATAAAAACATTTTTATTTTTACATAAATGTAAGTAAAGTCTCAAAAATAAGTTTTAAATAATAAAAAAAGAAATTATGAATATAAAACTGATATTATCATCATCACCATCACCATCATACATGTGTATTTCTGTGCTGGATAGGTTGGATGGATTGTTACAGACCAACCCAATATTTAATAAAAGCTACTGTCTTCTTACAGACCGAATCAATATATATATATATATATATATATATACCTTTCTATGTTATTATTTACTATCTCACACTTTTTAATAATTGTTTCTACTTTAGGAACAAGGCCAGCAATTACCCCAGTGCATTACTGGTACTTTATTTTATCGACCACGTAAGGATGAAAGGCAAAGCTAGCCCCGATGGGATTTGAACTCAGACCATAAAGGAACAGTCAGCAAGGTTAAAATTAACAATAAATATTAACTGAAGAATTTAGCATAAAAGTAAGTGTTCATCAAAGCTCCGTCCATAGCCCCCTCCTGTTTGTTATTCCCCTTCAAGCTATAACAGAGGGGTTTAAGACTGGCTGCCCATGGGAACTTCTATATGCAAATTATCTAACTCTCATAGCTGAATCTATGGCTGAACTAGAGAACAAATTCCAAACATGGAAGCATGGCCTAGAATCAAAAGACCTTAAAGATAACTTATCTAAGACTAAAGTTCTGGTACGTAGAAAGGAAAATAGGGCACAGGTGCCCACAGGGAAATGACCATGCTCAGTGTGTAGGAAAGGAGTAGGTAGAAATTCCATTCTGTGCCCCAAATGCAAACTATGGGTACATAAAGATATAGTGGGATCACAGGCAACCTATCTAAGAATGTAGATGGTTCTATAGAGACATGGGCATTGTGTGCAGAGGACCTGCACAGATTGGAAAGGAACGAAGCATGCATGCTCCGTTGGAAGTGTAATAGTAATATACATGTACAGTAAAACATAAACTAACTAAGTGAGAAATTAGGATTAGAGGAATCAGATGCTGTTTACTTGAGAGAAGACTACGTTGGTATGGTGATGTGATGCACATCAAAGATGACAGCTGTATAACAAAGTGCAGGGCGATCAAAATTGATAGAAGTTACGGAGTAGGTAACCCCAGAAAAACCTGGGACGACATGATCTGACCTTGCATATTTAGACCTCTCTAAGACAATGTCACTGGATCGAGATTTTGGCACCACACAGTAATACAGAAGACCCACCTTCCCGATGTCCTATATGAGCAAGACACGGTCACCTGATCAATCTTGCCTTATGTGGGACAATTACCATCTAACCCATGCTAGCATGGAAGATCTACGTTAAATGTTGGTGATGATGATGATATATGTGTGTATAGGATATATATATATATATATGTATGTAGAAAATATATGTGTGTCTATATATATGTATAGGATATATATAGTGTGTATATAAAATGTATGTATGGTATATGTGTAAAAAAATATATATATGGTGTGTGTATACGATATATATATATATATGTATGTAGAAAATAGATATGTGTATATGTGGTGTGTATATGTATGTATGTGTATGAAATTTATGTATATGTATGTATAGGAGTTTATATATATATATATGTATGCATATAAAATATATGTATGTGTGTATGTGATATATATATATATATATGTGTATGTACAAGATATGTATAATATATATGTATGTTTAGTGTGTATGTGTGTATATATATATACACCCAAGTTAACCAGGAATCTATAAAATTCTTCCCACCGAAGTTAACAAAGAACCAACTCATATTATTATAATATTATAAAATTAAATCAAATATTTTTTAACACTACATGTGAAGTCATTCTTTTCCTTTTCTTCAAATAAACCTAACAGTACCAAGGATCTCACACATGTTCCAATATATATATATATATATATATATATATATATACAGTCCACGCTGTAATGTGGTCGTGTAGGTAAGACGGTAAAAAGTTCCCAGTTCCACACTGTAAATGTGGTTAGTCTTAGGAAGGGCATCCAGCCGTAGAAAACCTGCCAGATAGTCCTATATGAGCGACACATGGTCACCCGACCAACCTTCCCTCAAGTGGGACAACTCCTGTCTAACCCATGCTAGCGTGGAAAATGGACGTTAAACGAAGATGATGAGGTTGGTGTTAGGAAGGGCATCCAGCTGTAGAAATCAAGCCAAAATCAGTTACTATCCCACCCTTGCAAGCAGGGAAAAAGCGGACGTAAAATGAAATGATGATGATGATGAAATGACAAAGGTGAGTCAAAATATAATGCAATTTTTGTCATAGAAAACATCATACTTCGGGACTGGGCATATCAAAAGTTCGAAATAACAGAGGTAAACTTGTTTCCATCATTATCTTTTCCTGCTTATTTCAAGATTCACTTCTTTTAATATTTTCAAATATCAATACTTCCGGCTAAGATATAATGGACGCTATATCACATTGCTTATATTTCCATCACTAAATTTCACCATGATGCAGTTTATATATAATATCATCTTTTTTAAATGTATCATGGATTACTTTACTGATTACAGAAGAAAGTGTAACACACTCTCTTCAATTTCTGTGGATAATGTCAATTACAATTTTATTTGAGATATCATATCTACATGTATGTATATTTGTGTATAATATCAATATACACACTACACATGCCAGCAGAAAACCAACACAACAGCAACAACAACAAAAAACAAGACAAAGATTACCAGGTAACTTACTTTTTAGTCTATTTTACATTGTTTAGTCTTATATTACTTTCCACATTTTACGTATATGTGTGTGTATATATATATATATATGTATTGAGTGCCTTATATGCTGTGGTTATCCCGATTTCACTTGGGATCTCACACACACACACATATATATATGTATGTTTGTCTCATCTCACACACACACACATATATATATGTTTATCCCAGGTTCAATCTGGGGTAACCACAGTAAGTACGGTACTCAATACATAGCAGAGTATGAATATTTAATATAGAAATGGCTTCTAATCAGGAAGCTTCCTGATGATTTCTCCCGAATGAATCAAGTCTAGTCCTGTAGAAGCCATGTCTATATTAAATATATTGAGGGTAGACGGCCCTCGTGTTACCTCTGCGGAACCAGAGGTCACCTGAGGGCTGTCTGTCCCCAACTTAATAAGAAAACCCCAATCCTGCCTACACCACCAACAACTGCACAACCAACACAATCACCACAACTACCACTACAAAAACAACCACCACAGCTCAAACCAAAACAAAACAATGTCCAACCCATCCCCTCCACTCAAAAAACAAAAACAATTTCCAAAACACCCGTACCGCAAACACAACCCGAAAATATACCCCTCCCCTCCAACGCGGAAGATGACCCTAGTTCGTCGTCAGACGAGGAGGAGCACTTCCACACAATCAAAAGAAAAAAAAGAAAACACACCTCAGACACACAATGAAAAAAACCCCTCCCCAAAACATAACACTGACACCAACACAAAAGAGCTCACAACAACAGCAAACAAAAAACACCACACAAAAACAAAAACATGCATACACATACATAAACACAAGAAACAAAAAACTGTTAAACATTGTGTACAACAACAATCTAATAAAAACACAAGGGCCTAACTTCACCCAGGCAGGGGATTTCCCCCACCTCAAAATGATTAAGGCCCCACAGGACACCTATAAAACTTTAAAAAACAATTTTAAAGAGGACGTGGGTCCCCCCTGCGTCGGGCCCATTAACCGCGTCCTCCTAAAAAACTATCCCACCCCCTCCCCAAACACCCACACAACTCCAAGCTCCCCAACCACACAACACACTGATGCCCCCACACTTCCACAAACCACCCCCCCACCCAACAACCCACCCCCCACCCTAATGGAAATTGTGCAGCCCGATACCCGGGACGCAGAGAGGTAAGTGCCTTTTCTCTTCACCACCAACATGGCTATGCTAAGAGTAGGCTGTTTAAATGCGCGTGGCCTGGGCTCAACTTGGAAGCAAGCAATGCTTCTAAATGACCTCAGGTCACAACGTATAGATGTGATGGTTATTTGCGAGGCCCGGATCAGCAACGTGCGACAGCTGGCCCCCACCTTTGATGACTTTGAGATGCACGCATCTCTCTGTCAGCCCGGAGGTGGGGGTGGAGTTGTCGTTCTGCTGCAAAAACATCTGGGTCTCGCAACACAGATGGTACATTTGGACCCGGAGGGTCGACTAGTGGTTCTGGACCTTGGCAGTGGTAAAGGCGGAGCGTTTAGGTTGGTAGCCGCCTACGGCCCTTTCGGGTCAATGCGGCCGGACTTCTTCCATCGTCTGGAGACTTTTCTAGGGACGTCCCGCTCCTTGCTATTAGTGGGGGACTGGAATGGTATCCTAGATGCACGCTGGGACTACGTAGGGGCCTGCCCCGATAGAGAGGGGTGTAATAGCCTCAAAGGGTTAATCGGTCGATTTGACCTGGCCGATAGATATCGACTAGATTTTCCGACTGCGCCAACCTGGACTTGGGCAAATCGTAGCGGATCATCTAGGTCGTACCTAGATAGGTTCTTAGTTAGAATTAAGGATAAGGACTTTTTAAGTTGTCCAAAAATGCGCATGGTTGGCTATTCAGACCACAAATTAGTGACCTGCATGGTCAACCTTGACAGAACTCATAGACAGGGCCCCGGTTACTGGAAGCTCAACTTGTCCTTGCCGGCAAGTAGAGCCTACAGGAATCGGATTAGTACGTTAGTTAAGGAACGGTTGACTGGAGCGATCGTCAACAGCAGGTGGTGGGTATCTCTAAAGAGAGAGATTAGAGTAGTCTCGATAGAATTTAGTAAGGTTCTAGCTGCGGATAGGAATAGGAAGGAAAGGGAGCTAATAGATAGAGTAGAAGAGGCAATTAGAAGCAGCGACGTGGCCACAGTGCTAGCGTCGAGAACGGTTTTGAGCCAGTTTTTCGACGCGAAGCACGAAGGCTGCGTTGTCCGAAGTAAAATACGTGCTCTAGGGAACGAGGGGACCAAAGCTGTTAGCTGGGCCCGCGTGACAGAGGCCAACAGTGGAACTAAATCCACCATCCGGTCTTTGCGAGACCTGGATGGACGGGCGATTCTTGAGCCTGAGCAGATGTGTGAGGCCTTTCAAAGGCACTTTGCCCGACTGTTCGGGAGGGGCGGGGAGCCGGTTGGGAACGTGGACTTCGGTCCATACCTCGACGGCCTGCCGCGCCTCTCGGACAGGGAGGCGAAGTCCTGCGAGGAGCCGATTTCGGCCGCTGAGATAGAGGACGTGCTGAGCCAATGCGGCAAACGCAAATCCCCGGGTCTCGATGGTCTTCCTTACGAATTATATCTAGCTATGCCGGACTTGTTCCCCGATCTCCTCGAGGCGGTCTACTGCAACTGGCAACAGAACGGGAGAATTCCCTGTACTGTGACCAAGGGCGTAGTCACGCTAGTGAGGAAGGACGAGAACAAGGGGGACGAAATAAGTAACTTCAGGCCCATAACTCTGCTAAATACAGAGTTACAGATTTTGGCCAAGGTGCTAGCAAAGAGGTTGGCGCTTGTCGTGGGCAACCTGGTGGGAGATGCGCAGACATGCGCTATCCCGTCCAGGTCCATCCATGACAACCTCCACCTCATGCGATACATCATAGAGAGGGTTGGGAATGAACCCGGCTTTGGTGGGGCTCTGATCAACTTGGATCAATCTAAGGCGTTCGATAGGGTCGACCATGGTTACCTGGATGCGGTGCTAGCGGCGGCAGGCTTCGGACCCATTTTCAGGGGCTGGATCACTGCTATGCACAGCAGCCGCATCTGCTCTAGGGTCAAGGTGAACGGCTACCTCTCGGAGCCGTTCAAAATCGCGCGGTCCATCCGACAAGGGTGCCCTCTCTCCTCCCTTCTGTATGTGTTGACTCTCGAGCCACTACTGCGGAAGTTGGAGTTGTTGCAGGGCATCCCTTTGGAACCAGGATTGCGGAAAGCGGTGTCGGCCTACGCCGATGACGTGACAGTAATGGTGTCGACGGCCTCCGAAATCGAGGCGGTCGGCACCTTACTGGAGGAGTACGAAAAGTTCACAGGGGCTAAGCTGAACCGGGACAAGTCGATCGGTTTGCAACTCGGCACGTGGAGGGGCAGACCGATGCCCTCCGATGGCGTCGTCGGACGCTGGACGGAGGGCCCGGTGAAGTTGCTCGGGGTCTGGTTCGGACCGGACCTCCAGGTGGAGAAAAACTGGGCGGAGGTTACGAACAGGGTGTTTGCACTGACCAGAAGTGGGCCAGTTGCAAACTATCCCTGAAAGGTCGGGCGGAGGTGGCGAACACCTACATAGCGTCCGTCATCTACTACCGCCTGACCGTAGTGCCCTGCCCAAGGGAAACCCTCACCAAGATGGAGCGCGCGCTCTTCCAATTCCTTTGGAAGAGGCGGGCTCCTATGGTGAGGAGATCCATCTGCTGTCAACACCCTTCGAAAGGAGGGCTGGGGATGCCGTGGCTAATGATGCGTAAACACGCATTAAGGCTACGGCACCTCTACGTATTCCTCACCGGACAACCGGTGTGGGCCTCGTTTGTGAGA
>CAXHJY010001352.1:20000-22500 GCA_964016885.1 Eledone cirrhosa
CCATTCTTCTCTGCTAAAATGTACCAGTAGAGCTGATTCAAATTTTCCCAGCCAGCCATCCACCTAATCTACGAAGGTATTTTAGCCTACATATTGTCGTTAATATTATGATGTTCCCTGCTGTATTAGCGTTAAATTTTCCCTGCTGTATTAGCGATAAATTTTCGAGGGTTTCTCTTAGTAGCTTTTTCATGTCGTTAATATTATGATGTTCCCTGCTGTATTAGCGTTAAATTTTCCCTGCTGTATTAGCGATAAATTTTCGAGGGTTTCTCTTAGTAGCTTTTTTCATGACGTTATTATTGTTAATTTTACTGATGTAGTATTAACTTGGATATTTACCATGCGGTATTCTAATCCTATTGTATCTCTCTTCAGTTATTTACCATGCGACCCTCAGTTCCTACCCCCCCCCCCTCTATGCACTTCTTTAAGGCTTACTACCCTGTCTTTAACCTAATTCATTCAATCTGAAAATATTGAAGAGATAAGACACTTTGCCATTCTTCTCTGCTAAAATGTACCAGTAGAGCTGATTCAAATTTTCCCAGCCAGCCATCCACCTAATCTACGAAGGTATTTTAGCCTACATATTGTCGTTAATATTATGATGTTCCCTGCTGTATTAGCGTTAAATTTTCCCTGCTGTATTAGCGATAAATTTTCGAGGGTTTCTCTTAGTAGCTTTTTCATGTCGTTAATATTATGATGTTCCCTGCTGTATTAGCGTTAAATTTTCCCTGCTGTATTAGCGATAAATTTTCGAGGGTTTCTCTTAGTAGCTTTTTTCATGACGTTATTATTGTTAAAATTTTACTGATGTAGTATTAACTTGGATATTTACCATGCGACCCTCAGTTCCTACCTCACAATTTCCCTCCCCCCCACCCCCACACACCACCATAGTCTATTCGACCAATCAAACCTAGCATGCCATTTCCACTGCTGCTGCTACTACCTGCCTAACTAACTCTCTCCTCCTCTGGCGCATCCCAACACACCCTGCCATTACCCCACCACCACTGTTCTTCTAGCCCTCAATTTTCCCACCGTTATGGATGGATGAGCTGGGAATACACGAGCAACTCTGAATCAATAGATGAAATATGAATCTGCGAGCTACCAAGCACCCACGTGAGGCGCCAACCCAGAGACCCTCCCCTACGAGTGTCGACAAATGCCCAAAACTCCGAGTTGGTACCATCAATGTAGGCTCAATGAAAGGAAGAGCAGGAGAAATCGTAGAAATGCTAGAGCGAAAGGAAGTTGATGTATGCTGTGTGCAAGAGACTAGATGGAGAGGAGGGTCTGCTAGAGTCCTTGTAGGAAAAAGCCAGTGCTACAAATTTTTCTGGGTGGGAAATGACGATGGGATGGGTGGTGTAGGTATACTATTAGCTGACAAGTGGGTAGATAAAGTAATCTCAGTGTACAGGGTAAATGCAAGAATCATTAAACTCAGACTAGTCCTGAATAAGACAATTACCACAATAATATCAGCTTACGCACCCCAATCGGGGCTGCCAGACGAACTTAAGGATAGGTTTTACGAGTCCCTAATACACACTACTGCTCTAACAGACGACAAGGACTTCCTAATCATTGCAGGAGATTTTAACGGACACGTAGGTAAACACTGCGACGGCTTCAATAGAGTACATGGAGGCCATGGAGTTGGCACAAGGAATGAGGAAGGATTCAGACTTCTAGAATTCTGCGACGCCAATGACATGTCGATATGTAACACAAACTTTAAAAAACCCGACAACCACCTGATCACCTATAGATCAGGGGAGCACTCTAGTCAGTTAGATTTTATTCTCATCAGAGGACGTGACAGATGGACGGTCGTAAACACAAAAGCCTTCCCTAGTGAGGAATGTACATCCCAACATAGCTTAGTTGTCAGCGACCTCACGGTCAGAACTAGACGAGCCCTGAAACAGAGGCCAACCTGGAGAAGAAAGATCTGGAAGCTGAAAGTCCCCTCAACCAGTAACAGATTTAAAGATATTTTACTCAACGCCTACGACAGTAAAGAAGAACAGATAGAGACATTTAACGTAGAAGAGAACTGGGAGTTCCTAAAAAATAACTTACTAGAGGCGACGGATGAGGTTTGTGGCTGGAGTAAGACCTCAAGCAGGAGGAGAGTGACTTGGTGGTGGAACAATAAGGTAGATGAAGCAGTCAAGGCCAAGAGACAGGCATGGAAAGAATGGAAGAACGGGGGGAGCAGGGTACATTACATAGAGACCAAGAGGGAAGCTAGGCGACAAGTATACTTAGCTAGGAGGGAAGCAGAGGATAGAAAATTCAAGCATGTTTTACAACGTGAGGACCAGAAACAGGAGGTATTCAAGATTGCGAGGCAGTGTGTCAGAGATAGTTGTGATGTCATTGGAGAGAAGTGTATCCGGAATGATAAAGGTGAGCTTGCCCTCACAAGTGCTGAGAAGAAAGATGCATGGAAGAGTCATTATGATAGATTACTAAATGA
>CAXHJY010001352.1:32500-55000 GCA_964016885.1 Eledone cirrhosa
ATGCAAGCGTGGAACACGGACGCTAAACCTGATGATGATGATGATGATGATGATATATATATATGTATGAGGTTGGTGTTAGGAAGGGCATCCAGCTGTAGAAATCAAGCCAGAATCAGTTCCTGTCCTACCCCTGCAAACAGGGAATAACGGACGTAAAAGGATGATGATGATGATACATATATATATATATATATATATATATATATATATATATATATATATATATATATATATATATATATATATAAAAAGATGAAATCAAAAATGCAACTGGAGTCTTATTTTAAAAAAAATATATATATTTATTTGGTTCCTTTACCGGTTTCGCAGTTCTTCTGCTTTTCAAAATTAGAGTTGAGATGGAGGTTCTGTGGTTTTCCTCACAAGAGAAAAACCACAGACCCTCCATCTCAACTCTACTTTTGAAAAGCAGAAGAACTGCGAAACCGGTAAAGGAACCAAATAAATATATATATATTTTTTTAAATAAGACTCCAGTTGCATTTTCGATTTCATCTTTTTTTCTTTATACTTTCACTCGTGTAGGACACCTCGGTTATTTTTCATTTTGTAAAAAAAACCTCACTTTCTAATATATATATATATATATATATATATATATATGTAGGAGGTGAGTTTTATTGTAGTACAATAAAGCAATGCAGATATCGGATAAGAAGCACTCTACAGTTTGTAGGACTGGAGTATACATAATATATAAGATATGTTGATTTAAAACTGCACTATCCACAAGTGTTTTTTAACCTTCATATCATGTCTTCCTATTTTATCTTATGAAAACACAAATATTATTGCATGATGATGTTTGTTTTTGAAATGCACATAATAAAATACATGGAACTCTTTTAACCATCTTTTGATCTTATATATTATATATATATATAGTTAAAAGAATAGAGGTGTAACACACAAGTTATTATATATTGGTAAACGGAATAGAAAATGCTGACAAATTGTTCACAGTTGAAAAATGGTTTAATTAGGAATAAAAGAGTATTAGTGATTGTATGGGTTAGTATTCAGTTGTGGTTTTAAGTTTTTAAGTTTTTACCGGTTGCGCATTTCTAAATGCTTTTCAAAAATAATTTTGAGATAGAGTGTCCGTGTTGATCAGAGCAAACAACACGGACACTCTATCTCAAAATTATTTTTGAAAAGCATTTAGGAATGCGCAACCGGTAAAAACTTAAAAACTTAAAACCACAACTGAATACTAACCCATACAATCACTAATACTCTTTTATTCCTAATTAAACCATTTTTCAACTGTGAATAATTTGTCAGCATTTTCTATTCCGTTTACCAATATATATATATATATATATATATATATATAAATATATATATACACACACACACACACTCTCATGCATATACACGTATACACACATTCATATTAATATATTTATATAGTAAAGCACTTTACTATTAGGATTATATATATCTATATATGTTGCCTTGGCTGCTATTTCTAGCGCTAAAATTAAAACCGGAAGTGGACAAGATGAAAAAGTTACCTAAAATTCAGTCTCAACTTTTTAAACAATAGATTTTTTTATGTCAACAAACGGAGAATATTTGGCAAGAAAGATAACTCTTGTCTTACTTAAAGCCGGAAATTGAGTTAAAAATTTTGCGGGTCTGCAGTTTATATAAACCTTCTTATTTGGTCTTGTTAACTGGCATTTGACTGCTATTTCTAGCATATATTAATAGACACTTTAGAAATAGCAGCCAAAAGTCAGCTAACAACACTATAGGAAACACCAGAAAGAAGGACTCATGCACACACACACACATATATATATATATAAATGTGTGTGTGAATTATTTTTCCCACATCTTACGTTAACTATTTTCCCATTTTGACGCTATAGTCACTTATATATTATGGAATACTGTTGGCTTCTGGCTACCATAATTTCTATACTTTTCATATATATATATATATATACATGTACATGTACACACACACAGACACGTGTGTGTGCGTTTATATATATATATATATATATATATATATATATATACACACACACACACGCGCACAAATATATTAAAATATGTGCGTATATATATATAATATATGTATGTGTGTGTATATATGTGTATGTGTACTTATTCATACATACATATATATGTGTATATATATATATATACATATATATGTATATATATATATGTAAATACATCATCATCATCATCATCATCACCGTTTTACGTCCGTTCTTCCACGCTAGCATGGGTTAGACGGGTTGTCCTGTTGTGGGCAGTGTCTGGTCGGCTGACCATGCCTTGCTCATACAGGAACTGATCTGGCTTGATTTCTACAGCTGGATGCCCTTCCTAACACCAACCTCATTTACAGTGAGTGCTGGGTGCTTTTTCGTGGCGCCTACACGTCCACTTTACAGTGTGGGCTGGGTGCTTTTTTGCCGTGGCACCTCCACGACCACCTTGCGGTGGGTGGGGGGGGGGCATATTGTTTATATGCTTCAGCATGTACCCATGGGAGGTCGGGTACCCTGTATTACTGCGTGACGCCAGAAGTCACGGTCGTGTGTCATTGACTTTGAGAGGTGTAGTTGGGTAAGGTCGGCTTTTATCACCTCATCCCAAGTCATCTTGGGTCTCCCCACTCCGCGGTTTCCATCAACTTCTAGTGCTCTGCACCTTTTTATGCAGCTGTCATCCTTCATACGCATCACATGTCCATACCAGCGTAACCGCCTCTCCTGCACACAGCATTTGATTCCTCTTATGCTCAGTCTCTCTCTCAATTCCTTTATGCTTTGTCGTTCACGTATATTACTGTTACACATCCATCGGAGCATGCAGGCTTCGTTTCTCTCTAATCTATGTAAGTCTTCCACCTTCAGCGCCCAGGTCTCACTACCATGCAACATCGCTGTTCGGATACACGCATCATACAGTCTGCCTTTCATTCTGAGGGAGAAGCCTTTTGCAGCTAGCAGTGGTAGTAGTTCCCTAAACTTCTTCCATCCCGTTCTTACCCTAGTTATTGTACTTTCTGAGCACCCACCTCCGTTGCTAATTCGGTCACCTAGGTAGCAGAAGCTGTCTACTGTTTCTACAGGGCCCTGCCAGAGATTGGTGGTACTTGTTTCCTGTGGCTGTTTGCTTGCTGTTTCAGCACAGCTGCTGCATGTGAATCCTACATTCTTAATTAAGCTTCCTGAGATCCCGCTACATCTCTTGTGTACCCATTGTTTGCATTTGGGGCAGAGAATGGAGTTCCTACCTACACCTTTCCTACATACTGAGCAAGGCCATTTCCCTGAGGGGATCTGGGTTCTGTTTTCTCGTCTACTTATAAGGACCTTAGTCTTTGTCATGTTGACTTTGAGGCCCTTTCTCTCTAGTCCCTGATTCCAGGTTTGGAATTTATTCTCTAGTTCTACCATAGATTCAGCTATGAGTGCGAGGTCATCAGCATACAGGAATTCCCATGGGCATCCGGTCTTAAACTCCTCCGTTATTGCCTGCAGGACTATGATGAACAGGAGAGGGCTAAGAACAGAGCCCTGGTGAACCCCAACCTGTACGCTAAATTCCTCGCTATACTCATTGCCAATCCTAACTTTGCTGACTGCTCCCCTATACATGGCTTGTACCGCTTTCACAAGCCATTCATCTACTCCTAGTTTTCTAAGAGCCCACCAGATTACTGCACGTGGAACTCTGTCAAAGGCTTTCTCAAGGTCGACAAATGCCAAGTAGAGTGGCTTACTTTTAGCTAGGTACTTTTCCTGTAATTGCCTCACAAGGAAGAGGGCATCAGTGTTGCCTTTCCCTGGTACAAACCCAAATTGCATCTCGTCTATATTCACCCGGTCCCTAATCAGCTGTGCTATAACTCTTTCTGTTACTTTCATGACCTGGTCCATCAACTTTATACCTCTATAGTTTCCTCTATCTAGTGCATCACCTTTACCTTTGTAGCAGTTGACAATGATGCTACTGCACCAATCTTTTGGTATGGCCCCCTCTAGTATTACCTGGTTAACGATACGTGTGGTTATAGTGTGACCTACAGACCCAGATGCCTTCAGCATCTCGGCAGCTATACCCGATGGACCGGTTGCCTTCCCTATCTTCATATCTCTGATTGCCTTACTTACTACGCTGCCGCAGACTTGTACTGCTGGTCCCTCTATAGGGTCTACGTGGGGTAGGGTCTCTTCTTCCCATGCATTCTCCTCATTTAGTAATCTATCATAATGACTCTTCCATGCATCTTTCTTCTCAGCACTTGTGAGCGCAAGCTCACCTTTATCATTCCGGATACACTTCTCTCCAATGACATCACAACTATCTCTGACACACTGCCTCGCAATCTTGAATACCTCCTGTTTCTGGTCCTCACGTTGTAAAACATGCTTGAATTTTCTATCCTCTGCTTCCCTCCTAGCTAAGTATACTTGTCGCCTAGCTTCCCTCTTGGTCTCTATGTAATGTACCCTGCTCCCCCCGTTCTTCCATTCTTTCCATGCCTGTCTCTTGGCCTTGACTGCTTCATCTACCTTATTGTTCCACCACCAAGTCACTCTCCTCCTGCTTGAGGTCTTACTCCAGCCACAAACCTCATCCGTCGCCTCTAGTAAGTTATTTTTTAGGAACTCCCAGTTCTCTTCTACGTTAAATGTCTCTATCTGTTCTTCTTTACTGTCGTAGGCGTTGAGTAAAATATCTTTAAGTCTGTTACTGGTTGAGGGGACTTTCAGCTTCCAGATCTTTCTTCTCCAGGTTGGCCTCTGTTTCAGGGCTCGTCTAGTTCTGACCGTGAGGTCACTGACAACTAAGCTATGTTGGGATGTACATTCCTCACTAGGGAAGGCTTTTGTGTTTACGACCGTCCATCTGTCACGTCCTCTGATGAGGATAAAATCTAACTGACTAGAGTGCTCCCCTGATCTATAGGTGATCAGGTGGTTGTCGGGTTTTTTAAAGTTTGTGTTACATATCGACATGTCATTGGCGTCGCAGAATTCTAGAAGTCTGAATCCTTCCTCATTTCTTGTGCCAACCCCATGGCCTCCATGTACTCTATTGAAGCCGTCGCAGTGTTTACCTACGTGTCCGTTAAAATCTCCTGCAATGATTAGGAAGTCCTTGTCGTCTGTTAGAGCAGTAGTGTGTATTAGGGACTCGTAAAACCTATCCTTAAGTTCGTCTGGCAGCCCCGATTGGGGTGCGTAAGCTGATATTATTGTGGTAATTGTCTTATTCAGGACTAGTCTGAGTTTAATGATTCTTGCATTTACCCTGTACACTGAGATTACTTTATCTACCCACTTGTCAGCTAATAGTATACCTACACCACCCATCCCATCGTCATTTCCCACCCAGAAAAATTTGTAGCACTGGCTTTTTCCTACAAGGACTCTAGCAGACCCTCCTCTCCATCTAGTCTCTTGCACACAGCATACATCAACTTCCTTTTGCTCTAGCATTTCTACGATTTCTCCTGCTCTTCCTTTCATTGAGCCTACATTGATGGTACCAACTCGGAGTTTTGGGCATTTGTCGACACTCGTAGGGGAGGGTCTCTGGGTTGGCGCTTCACATGGGTGCTTGGTAGCTCGCAGATTCATATTTCATATACATATATATATATATGTATATGTATGTATATGGAGGCACATGGCTTAGTGGTTAGAGCATTGGGCTTGCAATCGAAAGGTTGTGAGTTGAATTCTCAGACCGTGTGATGTGTTGTTTCCTTGAGCAAGACACTTCATTTCACATTGCTCCAGTTTACTCAGCTGTAGAAACGAGATGATAGGACTGGGGTCCTTATCATTCCACTGCAAAGTGGTCGTGGAGGTGCCACGGCAAAAATAGCACCCAGCCCACACTGTAAAGTGGACGTGTAGGCGCCACGGCAAAAAAGCACCCAGCACTCACTGTAAATGAGGTTGGTGTTAGGAAGGGCATCCAGCTGTAGAGATCAAGCCAGAATCAGTTCCCATCCCACCCTTGCAAGCAGGGAAAAGCGGATGTAAAATGATGATGATGATGATTGATGAACATTTATTATGGTGAAATATGTTGGAAATCATTCTCAGATGTTTTGTATTGTAATTAACAAATACATCCTGTAGAAAGTACCCCTTCATATTACTTGTCATTAAGGGCTATTACAGAGACACAATCTCATTTCATTGTTGAGGGTGGTGGATTGGCAGAATCAGTAGAGTGTCAGACGATATGTCATATAGTTACATCCCTTTACATTCTGAATTAAAATCCTACTGAGGTTAGCTTTAATTTTCTTCCTCACAGGTTCTGTAAAATAATTGTTTCTACTATTGGCACAAGGCCAGCAATTACCCAGTGCAATTCTGGTACTTTATTTTATCGACCCCGTAAGGATGAGTTCATAGACTGACCAAGTTACTCTCATGGAATGAGACAATGTATACATACAAATATATACTATATATATGTATACAAACACATATATATTGTATAGTGAAGTCATACAACATATGGTAATATCATGTTTTCAATTGTCAGTTAGGGAGGTACATTGTGTCCTTAAGCAAGACACATCATTCCACATGTCTCTAATCTCCACAGCTGAAAAAGACAAGTATCAGCTTTAGTTGGAGGTTTAGCATGGGTTGGATCATTCCCGGCCTCCAACATTTTCCCTGCAGCCACAAACCCAGGCTTTACTACCTGTAATATAAGAGAAGAGGGAGATAGTTAAATACCGGGGCCTGACAAACCACTTCCTCTTTGTCCCCACACTGCTGATTTCCTCCTCAAAATTAGAAAGACAGCAGACTACTTGAGGAAGTAGTCCCATGAGGTGGGGTGGATGTTGTAGTGGGTGTCTCTGGCTATTCTCTGTGGTAACACCTTTGCCATTTTGTCTGTAGGGTGGGGCTGAATCACAGCTCAGACTGAAATATAAAGTCTGTCCCTCTCCCGTTATTTTCGTTGGATTGGCAGTGCCGGTAGAGCGTTGGACGCCATGCTTTGTAGCATAGAGTTTCCTCCCTTTATGATCTGAGTTCAAATCCCGCCGAGGTTAACTTTGCGTTTCATCCTTACGAGGTCGATAAAATAAAGTACCAGTAATGCACTAGGATGATTGCTGGCCTTGTGCCAAAAGTAGAAACAATTATTTTCGTTGCTTGATTCGTTGTTTTTTTTTCCAATACTTAAATATTTTATTACCTTTAATAATGTGTTTTGGTTTAATATGAACAGTTATATAAAATTAATAACGTTATTTATTCA
Source organism: Eledone cirrhosa (assembly GCA_964016885.1). NCBI lineage: Eukaryota > Metazoa > Mollusca > Cephalopoda > Octopoda > Eledonidae > Eledone > Eledone cirrhosa. The sequence goes on from CAXHJY010001352.1 coordinate 39,797, forward strand.
AATCTGAATAAAGTACTAGCATATCTATTGAACGTATGAATCTAAACTATAATAAAAGGATGAGTACGGGACTTGTACGGTTTATAATTGTTTATCCCATTAGTAAAATAAGTTGGATTACTTTGAATAAATAATTAATGAATATTACATAATTTATCTACTAAATTTCGTGGCCGTTGATTAAATATATTTTGTTTATTTAAAGATTCACTTCTTTAAAATTTCTGAAATGCCAACACTTCCGGTTGGCCATCACTTCAATAAACTATTAATTTTCTGTCACTAATTTTCTCCTAATGCAGTTTATATATAATATCGTCTTTTTTAATGTATCATGGATTACGTTACTGATTACATAAGACAGTGTAACACAGTCTTTGTTCAATTTCTGTGTATTATATATTGTCAAGGCGGTGGATTGGTAGAGGGTCGGACGCCATACTTTGACGCATAGAGTTACGGCCCTTGCCATTCTGAGTTCAAATCCCGCCGATGTTAACTTTGCCTTTCATCCTTACGGGGTCGATAAAATAAAGTACCAGTAATACACTGGTATTTGCTGGCCTTGTGCCTAACGTAGAAACAATTATATATTGTAAATTACGATTTTATTTGCTGTATCATATCTACATGTATATATATATACTTGCGTATAATATCAATATACACACTACACATGCTATCAGAAAACCACCCGAAGGTAGCATGTGTAGTGTGTATATTGATATTATACGCAGGTATATATATACATGTATCATATATACCTGCGTATAATATCAATATACACACTACACATGCAACCTTCGGGTGGTTTTCTGGTAGTTCATATAACGGAAGTTGTTTCTGAATGTATTAAATTGTGTGGGGGACTTTTAAGTCATGACACCGGTGTCAACTAGACGGTGAAATATTACCATTTATATCAGCTCCATTGTTACAACTTAAACCTCATCTAATTTTATCTTTTATGGTGATTATTTCATATTAAGGTGGACGTTAATGTTTGTAAATAACATAAGGTGACTTATTTACCTTATAGTTGTTGTTTTATCTCCTGTATTATTAAATATTGAAGTGGTTGTTCAACATTTTACAGGACAGGAAAATATTATTTTAATCAGAAATCAGTGATAATTTAGTTTTTACTAACTTTTCTTGACTTTATATTTGGTCTTGACAACTAAAGTACGTATTATTTCGTTTTCCACCACAACACAAACATCGTGAACTTTTCCATCTGAAGTGAAATATCTTGATTTATTACAACACCTACACACATATTTCTACACACACACACACACGTCTATTTCTCTCTCTCATACCTACACACTGTATGTCTGTATATATATATGTATATATATTAACCTTCATCTTTTGAAATTATGGATATTAATTCTCTTCTGACCTGAACTGTCCCCAATAACAAGAACCTTAACTATAGAAGTCTTATTCGTCAGTTTTATGAGCTGAGGATTTTATTGTGAATAGAGCTCTCACCTTAACAAAAATAATAGGCGAATAATCCACAAGAATCATATATATATATATATATACATAAAAGCACTTGCCTTTTCTTCATCCAAGATCAGTCTTATACTGTCACATGTCTTATTACTTGTACCAACTAAATGTTACATTACAACTTTGTAGAAGAAAGCGGACTTCTGCAGTCTTTTATGGACACTCTGTATATTAGAATAGATGGCATCTATTAACGATATCTACATTTCTTAATGTATCAGTAAAAGTAGTGAGAATCCTTTATGTAAAGATCCCTAGCTAGAAATATGTCTGAATATAGCTGTGAGATTTGTAGGAAAACTTTCCCTTCAAAACTGAAACTATCCTCACACGAGAAAATACACACAGGAGAAAAAACCCTTCCATTGTGAAATATGTGGGAAATATTTTGTCTTGAACAGAAATTTAAAATGGCATATAAGAACACACACTGGAGAAAAACCTTTTGCATGTGAAATATGTGGGAAATCCTTTTCTTCTAATTTTAATCTTGTAGTTCACATAAGAACACACACAGGAGAGAAACCTTATTCATGTAAAATATGTGGGAAATCTTTTTCTTGTAATTCTAGTCTTGTAAAACACATCAGAACACACACAGGAGAAAAACCTTTTGCATGTGAAATATGTGGGAAATCTTTTTCTTGTGGTCCTCATCTTGTAGATCACAAAAGAATACACACAGGAGAGAAACCCTTCCATTGTGAAATATGTGGGAAATCTTTTTCTCAGAGTTCTACTCTTGTAGATCACAAAAGAATACACACAGGAGAGAAACCTTATTCATGTGAAATATGTGGGAAATCTTTTTCTCAAGGTTCTAGTCTTGTACGTCACAAAAGAATACACACAGGAGAAAAACCCTTCCATTGTGAAATATGTGGGAAATCTTTTTCTAGTAATTCTACACTTGAAGATCACAAAAGAATACACACAGGAGAAAAACCTTATTCATGTGAAATATGTGGGAAATCTTTCTCTCAGAATTCGTCACTGGTTGTTCACCTACGTAGTCAACACTTGCAATAAACCCCATCACTGTGAAATGTGAAACACACAACTATACAGACACACTCTGGAAGGAAGAATATACAATGTGAAGCTTGAAAAATCCTTATCTTATACTTATCATCATCACCGTTTTACCTCCATTCTTCCATGCTAGCATAATGTAGATGGGTTGTCCTGTTGTGGGCAATGCCAGGTCGGGTGACCCTGTCTTGCTCATATGGGAACTGATTTTGATTTGATTTCTACAGCTTGATGTCCTTCCTAACACAAAACCTCATTTACTGTGAGGGCTAGGTGCTTTTTTTACTATGGTGCCTACACAGCCACTTTACAATGTGGGCTGGGTGATATTTTGTCAACCACTTTGCAGTGGGTGGGGATGGGTACATATTTGTCTATATGCTTCAGCTTCGGCTTGTAGTCGGGTCTTCTGTATTACTTCATGATGCCAGAGGGCACCGTCCTGCGTCATCGCCTTTGAGAGGTGCAATTGGGCAAGGTTAGCTTTTATCACCTCATCCCGGGTCTTCTTTGATCTCCCCACTCCATGGCTTCCAGCGTCTTTTAGTGCTCTGCACCTTTTAATGCAGCTGTCATCCTTCATACACATCTATATATATATATACTCTATCAAATGGAAGAAGTATACTGCCATATATTGAAGATTACTACAATAACTAGGGAGCGAAGGACAAGATATGCCAGACATTCCTACCGATGAATGGATGACCTGATGATCTGGCTCCTGTGGTGGATACCTAAACATAGTAAGACCCTAGTGAGATGACTGAAAATGACCTACATGGATCAGATGTTTAGGGATGTTCAGGTAGGGATTAATGATCTCAAGAATGCCACGAATTAATAATATATATTAATGAACATTTATTATGGTGAAATATGTTGGAAATTATTCTCAGGTTTTGTATTGTAATCCACAAATACACTCTGTAGAAAGTTCTACTTCATATTTGTCATTAAGGTTTCTTATAGAGACACAATCTTATTTTATTGGTGATGGTGGTGGATTGACAGAATCAGTAGAGTGTCAGACGATATGCTTTGTGTCATATAGTTACATCCCTTTACGTTCTGTATTAAAAACCTGCTGAGGTTAGCTTTACTCTTCTTCCTCAGGTTCAGTAAAATAAAGTACCAGTAATGCACTGGGGTTGAGTTAAAAGTAGAAACATTTATTTAAAGTCTATAAAACAATGGATGGAATGCTTTCTGCCATATTTGTTCTGGTTCTCTGCTCTGAGTTTAAATCCTGCTGAGGTCAACTTTGCCTTTCATCCATTCAAGGTTGATAACAAAAAAGTACCACTCTACCACTGGGGTCTGTTCTTCCTCCCTATATTTCTTTCTCACTTCCTCTCTCTCATTCTCTGGAAGAAATCACCTGTTCCAACCTGGTGAGTGAAGGGCTCCACCAAGCTTCAAATGTCCACAGTGACACCCCTATGACTCCATCAGTGCAAGAAAAACAAAACAAGATTGATGTGTTTATATGTGTTATTTTACAAACACTAACTGGTTTATATTTATATTTATGACAAAATATCCACATTTATGTGTAAATATAAACAATTTTATAACTTTAATATTTGTTGATGGTACTTTCATGACAGTTGAAATTATGACTTTTTTTTAGAAATAATTCACATTTGAAAATACTTTACAACTTTCTTCTCTTGCCAAACAAAGGTTTGGCAGGACCCTTCAGTTGTGTCAAAGGCATGACAACCTCTTTAGTACTGGTGCCACAATAAAATACACTCAGTAGAATGTGGGACCATATGTAAGAGAGATGTGGTCTCCCACTGCAACCTGGTTTGTAAAGACCTGTCCCACCCTTGCTAGCAGGGAAAGTAGACATTAAATGATGATCTATGATGTCATTGGTGCCAAGCTGTTTCAGCTATTCCCTTGGACAACATTATATATAATGTGTATGTAGTATATATATATAGTGTATATATTGTCTATATGTAGCATATACTCTATATATGCAGTATTTATATATAGTGTATATATTGTGTATATGTAGCACATACACTCTATACATAGTATTTATATATATAGTGTATATTTTGTGTATCATCATTACATCTGATATCCATGCTTGCATGGGTTGTACAGGTCCTTCTTAGCACGACATCTCTCCACTAGATGCGTTCCAGTCTTCACGATTTGAGTTAAGCTCTCACAACATTTGGCCCTGATTTTCTTGGTCGTCCTCTACTGCAGCTTCCTTCCACTAGGATTTCCTCAGCTAGTCCAAGCTCTGTATTACTCTCACATATACCTTGCAGATCCAACAAAACATGGCTGCTTCATTTTTCTCCAGCATAATAGTATCATCTGCAGTCACAGCCCATGTTTCTCTACCATGCAGTATTATACACTTCACACAGGCTTTATATACCCTTCCTTTTGTGTGTAGGGAGAAACCTTATGTTATCAGCAGTAGTAGTTCACTAAACTTCCATCCTATCCTTATTCAAGCCATCATACTCTTGGCACACCCTCCTCTGCTGCTGATTAGGTCACCTAGATAGCAGAAGCTATCAACCACATCTGTAGATCCTTCCTGTGACTGGAAACGGTTTATAACAGTAGCACTCTTCCTCTCAATTTCTGCTGTGCCTCGTCTACATGCAAAGTTCTCCCTTCCTGTTAGAATACTCATTACATCTTTTGCGTACTATATATACTGTATATATACATATGTGTGTATATATATGTATATGTGTAGCGAAATCTATCTACACGTTGATACCTGGGTCAGATTTAACGGTCAATTTCTGGGTTATTTCGTTTTGGCCATCAACAGGTCTGAGATTGGGCGACCTCAAAAGGTCAGCCCTTTGTTCTCAAGCCTTGGAGACAGAGGACGTGACATAGATAAATAGCCTGCCTTAGATCAGGTCAAGCAGTTTTGAGCATTTCTTGATAGAGTAAACATGTAAACTATTGCTTTCCACGGACCCCTTTGGTCTCAGTGACTCTTACTCTCTCTCTTTCACCCAATCTCTCTCAACCCAGCCACTGAAGTTCAGGAAGTTTTCTTGATAAATATATATATATATATATATGTAAAGACCTTCCTGCCCTACGTACAAAGCTAACCTACACTCAGTAGGCACCTCTTAACCAAATATACACCCCAACCCACTACCCCTACTCCATTCTCCCACCAACACCACCCTTTCTCTGTAAAGCTATGTTGGTACCAGAACATCCCACCCAAACTAAAGTGGTCATGCAGGTGTCATGACTAAATAACACCCAGTCCACACTGTAAAGTGGTCGTGTAGGATACACGGTAAAAAGGTTCCCAGTCTATACTGTAAATGTGGTTAGTGTTAGAAAGGGCATCCAGCCCTAGAAAACCTACCAGATACAGTCCTATACAAGAGAGACAGGGTCACCCAATCAATCTTGCCACAAGTGGGACAATTCCCGTTTAACCCTTCCTAGCGTGGAAGATAGACGTTGAACGATGATGATGATGATATATATATATATATATATATATAGATATAGATATGCATATGTACTCACACACATATTTATAAATGTGTATACAAACGCATATATATAAATAGGGAAGTCATACATCCTATTATGTGTTCAATTCTCAGCTAGGGAGGTACTTTGTGTCCTTAAGCAAGACACATCATTCCACATGTCTCTAATCTCCACAGCTGAAAAAGACAAGTAGCAGAATTAGTTGGAGGTTTAGCATGGGTTGGATCATTCTCTGCCTCCAACATTTTTCCTGCAGCCACAAACCCAGGCTTTACTACCTGCAATAGAGAGAAGAGGAAGATAGTTAAATACCAGGGCCTGACAAACCACTTCCTCTTTGTCCCCACACTGCTGATTTCCTTCTCAAAATTAGAAAGACAGCAGCCCACTTGAGGAAGTAGTCCCATGAGGTGGGGTGGGTGTCTCTGGCTATTCTCTGTGGTAACACCTTTGCCATTTTGTCTGTAGGGTGGGGCTGAATCACAGCTCAGACTGAAATATAAAGTCTGTCCCTCTCCCATTATTTTCATTGCTTGATTCGTTTTTTTTTCCATTACTTAAATATTTTATTACCTTTACTAATGTGTTTTGTTTTAATATGAGCAGTTATATAAAATAAATGTTATTTATACAAATCGGAAAAAAGACGACCAATCTTGCCATCTAAACCCATGCTAGCGTGGAAGATAAACGTTAAACGATGATGATGATGATATATATATATATATTCAAGAGAGTAGGTGGAGGGGGTGTGGGTATAAACGATGCTATAAACTTTTCTGGGTGGAAAATGACAATGGGCTGGGTGGAGTAGGAATTGTTTTAGCAGAGAAATGGGTAGATAAGGTAATTGCCATAAATAGAGTGAACAACAGAATAATTAAAATAAGACTAGTTCTAAATATAACAACTGTGACAATGATATCCACTTATGCACCCCAATCTGGTCTACTTGACGTTATAAAAGACAGGTTCTATGATTTGCTAATGCTCACTTCCACCCAAATAACAGACAGTGACTACATAATTATTGCTGGTGACCTAAATGGTCACATTGGACAACATAGTGATGGCTATGATGGAATCCATGGAGGCTATGGGTTTGGTACTAGAAATGAGGAAGGTTCAGAATCCTGGAATTCTGTGATGCTAATAACCTAACTATCTGTAACACAAACTTAAAAAAACGAGACAATGACTTGGTCACCTGTAGATCAGGGGAACATGCCAGCCAGATAGATTATAACCTTACTAGGTGTGACAGTGTCTGTTGTAAACACTAAGTCCCTCCCCTGTGAAGAATTCACCTCCCAACATAGCCTAGTAGTTAGTGACCTCACAGTCAGGACTAGACGTTCTCGACGACAGAGGAGGACTACCTTGAGGAGAAGATGGAAGTTGAAGGACCCCACAGCCAGTGACAAATTTAAAAGCATATTAGTTAATGCTTTTGACAGTAAAGAGGTGCAATTAGAGACATACAATATAGAGGAACAGTGGCAATTCTTGAAAGTTAACATACTGAAGGTGACAGATGAAATCTGTTGCTGGAGCAGACCTAAAGGCAGGAGGAGAGTAACTTGGAGGTGGAGGAGACAATCAGGCTTAGAAAGTATTGTGGGATGGGGAAAGTAGAGAATACTATTAGGTGGCTAGGAGACAATTGTACTTTGCAAGAAGGGAAGCAGAGAATAGAAAGTTCAAGCATGTTCTACAACGTAAGGTGTTCAAGATTGCAAAACAAAGTGTCAAGGAAAACCGTGATATTGTCAGGGAGAAGTGTGTCTGTAATGATGATGGTGTACTTGCCCTCACTGATACTGATAAGAAGGTAGCTTGGAAGTGTCACTACGAGGGACTACTAAAAGAGGAGAATAAATGAGAAAAAAGATAGTCTACCCCAAATCGATCCAATAGAGGGACCAGCAGTGCAAGTTAATGGTAGTATAATAAGTAAGGCAATCAAAGATATGAAGACGGGCAAGGCAGCTGGGCCTTTGGAGATAGTTGCCGAGATGTTGAAAGCATCTGGAATGGTGGGACATACTATGGACACCCAGATAGTAAACCAAGTAATACAGAATGGGGTCATACCAGATGACTGGCATAGAAGTATCATCGTTAACTGCTACAAGGGTAAAGGGGATGCTCTAGATAGGGGAAACTATAGAGGCATTAAGGTAGTTGACCAGGTCACAGAAAGAGTTATAACACAACTAATCAGAGACCAAATAGATCTAGATGAAATGTAGTTTGGGTTCGTGCCAGGTAAAAGTACCACAGATGCTATTTTCCTTGTTCAGCAACTACAGAAGTACCTAGCTAAAAGTAAACCCCTTATATTTAGCTTTTGTTGACTTGGAGAAAGCCTTTGACAGAGTCCCCCGCTCCATTATCTGGTGGGCCCTTAGAAATGTAAGAGTAGATGAATGGCTTGTGAGAGCTAGACAAGCCATGTATAAAGAAACAGTCAGTAAGGTTAGAATTAACAATGAACATAGTGAAGAATTTAGTGTAAAAGTAGGTGTTCAGCAAGGCCCCATCCTTAGCTTCCTCCTGTTTATTATTGCCCTTCAAGCTATAACAGAGGGGTTTAAGACCAGCTGCCCACGGGAACTTCTATATTCAGATGATCTAACTCTCCTAGCCAAATCTATGGCTGAACTACACAAGAAATTCCCAAAATGGAGGCATAGCCTTGAATTAAAAGGCCTTAAAGTTAACTTGTCTAAGACTAAAGGTCTAGTATGTAGAAAAGAAAATAGGGCACTGGTGCCATGCTCTGTGTGTAGGAAAGGAGTAGGTAGAAATTCCATTCTATGTCCCAAATGCAAAATATGGGTACATAAAAGATGTAGTGAGATCACAGGTAAGCTATCTAAGAATGTAGATGTTATATGTGGCCGATGCTGATGTGAAATAAGCAGCAAGTACCCACAGGAGACTAGCACCTTCTACTGCCCAGATGGTTCTATAGAAATAATGGACACTTTCTGTTGCCTGGATGATAAAATCAGCAGTGGTGGAGGGTGCTCTGAAAGTGTAGTAGCCAGAGTTAGAATGGGAGGGGAAAAGCTCAGAGAGCTAATACCGCTGCTAGACACAAAAAAGTTTCTCTAAAAATGAAAGTCAGATTGTATGATGCCTGCATACGAACAGCAATGCTACATGGCAGTGAGACATGGGCATTGTGTACAGAGGACCTGCGCAGATTGGAAAGGAATGAGGCATGCATGCTCTGTTGGATGTGTAATTGTAAGATACATGAACGGCAAAATATAAACGAACTAAGTGAGAATTAGGAATAAGAGGGATCAGATGCTGTTTACTTGAGAGAATATTACGTTGGTATGGTCATGTGATGCGCATGAAAGATGACAGCTTTATAAAAATGTGCAGGGTGATCAAAATTGATGGAAGTTATGGAGTAGGTAGACCCAGAAAAACCTGGGATGACATAAAATCCAACCTTGCACACTTACACCTCTCTTAGACAATGTCACTGGATTGAGATCTATGGCACCACACAGTAACAGAGAAGACCTGCCTTCCCTACGTGCAAAGTTAACCTACAGTCAGTAGGCCCCTCCTAACCAAATATACACCCCAACCCACAACCCTTAATCCATCCTCCCACTCCCACCAACACCACCCTGTCTCTGTAAAGTTATGTTGGTGCCACAACATCCAGTCCAAACTAAAGAGGTAGTATAGGGGTCATCACGAAAAGACTCCCAGTCCACACTGGAAATGTGGTTGGTGTTAGGAAGGGCATCCAACTGTAGAAAACCTGCCAGATACAGTCCTATACGAGCGAGACATGGTCACCCGATCAATCTTGCCTCAAGTAGGACAATTCCCGTCTAACCCATGCTAGCGTGGAAGACAGACGTTAAATGATAATGATGATGATGATATATAGTGTATATAATAGTTGTAATGTCACTGGTGCTGATCTATATCAGCCTTTCCCTTGGACAACATGACATATAGTCTATATATATTGGACAATATTATATATAGTGTATATGTGGTGTATATAGTAGTTGTGACAATATTCTATATACATATGTACACACACACTGACAAACATGTATATACATATAGAAGGGTTGGATGAGGAGTTCAAAGGCTGACCAAGTTACTCTCATGGAATGAGACAATGTATACACAAATATATACTATATATATGTATACAAACATATAAATTGTATAGTGAAATCATACAACATATGGTAATATCATGTTTTCAATTGTCAGTTAGGGAGGTACATTGTGTCCTTAAGCAAGACACATCATTCCACATGTCTCTAATCTCCACAGCTGACAAAGACAAGTATCAGCTTTAGTTGGAGGTTTAGCATGGGTTGGATCATTCTCTGCCTCCAACATTTTCCCTGCGGCCACAAACCCAGGCTTTACTACCTGTAATAGAGAGAAGAGGGAGATAGTTAAATACTGGGGCCTGACAAACCACTTCCTCTTTGTCCCCACACTGCTGATATCCTTCTCAAAATTAGAAAGACAGCAGCCCATTTGAGGAAGTAGTCCCATGAGGTGGGGTGGATGTTGCAGTGAGTGTCTCTGGCTATTCTCTGTGGTAACACCTTTGCCATTTTGTCTGTAGGGTGGGGCTGAAGCACAGCTCAGACTGAAATATAAAGTCTGTCCCTCGCTGTTATTTTTATTGGATTGGCAGTGTAGGCAGAGTTACCTCCCTTTATGATCTGAGTTCAAATCCCGCGAGGATTAACTTTGCCTTTCATCCTTACGAGGTCGACAAAATCAAGTACCAGTAATACACTGGATTTAATTGCTGGCCTTGTGCCAACAGCAGAAACAATTATTTTCGTTGTTTGGTTCGTTTTTTATTTATTTTCCATTACTTAAATATTTTATTACCTTTAATAATGTGTTTTGGTTTAATATGAACAGTTATATAACATTAATAACGTTATTTATTCAAATCTGAATAAAGTACTAGCATATCTATTGAACGTATGAATCTAAACTATAATAAAAGGAGGAGCGTTGGACTGCGTACGGTTTATAATTTGTTATCCCATTAATAACATAAGTTGGATTACTTTGAATAAATAATGAATGAATATTACATAATTTATCTACTAAATTTCGAGGCTGTTGATTAAATATATTTTGTTTATTTAAAGATTCCCTTCTTTAAAATTTCTGAAATGTCAACACTTCCGGTTGGCCATCGCTTCAATAAACTATTAATTTTCTGTCACTAATTTTCTCCTAATGCAGTTTATATATAATATCGTCTTTTTTAATGTATCATGGATTACGTTACTGATTACATAAGACAGTGTAACACAGTCTTCGTTCAATTTCTGTGTATTATATATTGTCAAGGCGGTGGATTGGCAGTATTGGTAGAGGGTCGGACGCCATGCTTTGACGCATAGAGTTACGGCCCTTGCCATTCTGAGTTCAAATCCCGCCGATGTTAACTTTGCCTTTCATCCTTACGGGGTCGATAAAATAAAGTACTAGTAATACACAGGGTATTTGCTGGACTTGTGCCTAACGTAGAAACAATTATATATTGTAAATTACGATTTTATTTGATATATATACTTGCGTATAATATCAATATACACACTACACATGCTAGCAGAAAACCACCCGAAGGTAGCATGTGTAGTTTGTATATTGATATTATACGCAGGTATATATATTCATGTATCATGTATACCTGTGTATAATATCAATATACACACTACACATGCTACCTTCGGGTGGTTTTCTGCTAGTTCATATAACGGAGTTGTTTCTGAATGTATTAAATTATGTGGGGGACATTTAAGTCATGACACCGGTGTCAACTGGACGGTGAAATATTACCATTTATATCAGCTCCATTGTTACAACTTAAACCTCATCTAATTTTATCTTTTATGGTGATTATTTCATATTAAGGTGGACGTTAATGTTTGTAAATAACATAAGGTGACTTATTTACCTTATAGTTGTTGTTTTATCACCTGTATTATTAAATATTGAAGTGGTTGTTCAACATTTTACAGGACAGGAAAATATTATTTTAATCAGAAATCAATGAACATTTAGTTTTTACTAACATTTCTTGACTTTATATTTGGTCTTGACAACTAAAGTATATATTATTTCCTTTTCCACCACAACACAAACATTGTGTACTTTTCTATCTGAAGTGAAATATCTTGATTTATTACAACACTTACACACATATTTCTACACACACACACGTCTATTTCTCTCGCTCATACCTACACTGTATGTCTGTATATATATATATGTATATATATTAACCTTCATCTTTTGAAATTATGGATATTAATTCTCTTGTCACCTGAACTGTCCTCAATAACAAGAACCTTAACTATAGAAGTCTTATTCGTCTGTTTTATGAGCTGAGGATGTTATTGTGAATAGAGCTTCTCTCACCTTAACAAAAATAAAAGATACACACACACACACGGACATATATATATATATATTAGCACTTGCTTCTACTTCTTCCAAGATCAGTCTTACGCTTTCATACATCTTATTACTTTACCAACTGAATGCTACATTTCTTAATATATGAGTGGAAGTGGTGAGATTCCTTTATGAAATATGTCTGAATATAGCTGTGAGATTTGCAGGAAAACTTTCTCTTCAAAACTGAAACTATACTCACACGAGAAAATACACAGAGATAAACCCTTCCACTGTGTAATATGTGGGAAATCTTTTACTAATAATTCTGCTCTTGTCATCGACATACAGAGTCACACTGGAGAAAAACCCTTCCACTGTGAAATATGTGGGAAGTCTTTTACTAATAATTCTGCTCTTGTCGTCCACATACAGAGTCACACTGGAGAAAAACCCTTCCACTGTGAAATATGTGAGAAATCTTTTTCTCAGAGTTCTCATCTTTTACAACACAAAAGAACACACACTGGTGAAAAACCCTTCCATTGTGAAATATGTGGGAAATCTTTTTCTAGTAATTCTGATCTTGTACGTCACAAAAGAACACACACTGGTGAAAAATCCTTCCACCGTGAAATATGTGGGAAATCCTTTTATCGTAGTTCTCATCTTGTACAACACAAAAGAACACACACTGGTGAAAAACCCTTCCATTGTGAAATATGTGGTAAATCTTTTTCTCAGAGTTCTCCTCTTGTACATCACAAAAGAACACACACTGGTGAAAAACGCTTACATTGTGAAATATGTGGGGACTCTTTTTCTCGTAGTTCTCAACTTGAACCTCACAAAAGAATACATACTGGTGAAAGACCTTATTCATGTAAAATATGAGGTAAATATTTCACTGAGAATTCATCACTGGTTGTTCACCTACGTAGTCAACACTTGCGGTAAACCCCATCCCTGTGAAATATGAAAAACACAAATATTCAGACACACTTTGGAAGGCAGAATATAAAATGTGAAGCTTGAGAAATCTTATACATCTCAACATATATGTTGTGTGTGTGTATATATATATATATATATATTATTATTTTTAGTTTTTAATACGTTACTCAAATAGAAGAAATATACTGACATATATCAAAGATTACCACAATAACTAGGGAGCGGAGGACAAGATATGCTGGACATTGCTACTGAGGGTAGGATGAGCTGGCTATTGTGGTGGATACCTAAATATTGTAAGACCCTAGTGGGATGACTGAGATTGACCTACATAGATCAGATGTCTCAGGATGTCCAGCTGGAGATTAATGATCTCAGGAATGCCATGGAAGATCGTGACATCTAAAAAAGAAGAGTAGAATTGTTCTGGCCAATCCACCTGACCTAATAAATCTAAACTATAATAAAGTAAGGAGCGCGGGACTGTGTGCAGTTTATAATTTTTTTATCCCATTAGTAAAATAAGTTGCATTACTTTGAATAAATAATTGTTTCTACTTTAGGCACAAGGCCAGCAATTACCCAGTGCATTACTGGTACTTTATTTTATCGACCTCGTAAGGATGAAAGGCAAAGTCAACCTCGGCGGGATTTGAACTCAGATCGTAAAGGGACGTAACTATGCTGGAAAGCATGGCGTCCGACCCTCTACCGATACTGCCAATCCACCTTACTTTGAATAAATAATGAATGAATATTGCATAATTTATCTATTAAATTCCGTGGCTGTTGATTAAATATATTTTGTTTATTTAAAGATTCACTTCTTTAAAATTTCTGAAATGTCAACACTTCCGGTTAGCCATCGCTTAAATAAACATTCATATATTTCCGTCACTAATTTTCTCCTAATGCAGTTTATATATAATATCGTCTTTTTTAATGTATCATGGATTACGTTACTGATTACATAAGACAGTGTAACACAGTCTTTGTTCAATTTCTGTGTATTATATATTGTCAATTATGATTTTATTTGATGTATCATATCTACATGTATATATATACCTGTGTATAATATCAATATACACACTACACATCCTAGCAGAAAATAATAATAATGTTAATATATATTGATGAACATTTATTAAGGTGAAATATGTTGGAAATCATTCTCAGGGGTTTTGTATTGTAATTAACAAATACAGCCTGTAGAAAGTGCCCCTTCATATTATTTGTCATTAAGGGCTCCTACAGAGATACAATCTCATTTCATTGTTGAGGATGGTGGATTTGCAGAATCAGTAGAGTGTCAGATGATATGCTTTGTGTCATACTGTTACAGCCCTTTATGTTCTGGGTTTAAATCATGCCATGGTCAACTTTGACTTTCATCCATTCAAGGTTGATAAAAAACAGTAACAGTAATGCACTGGTCCTGATTTAATTGGCATTCCCCTTTCTCTTTAAATTTCTGGCCTTGAATCAAAAGTAGAAACGTTTATTTAAAGTCTATAAAACAATAGATAGAATGCTTTCTGCCATATTTATCCTGGTTCTCTGCTCTGAGTTTAAATCCTGCTGAGGTCAACTTTCTGTTCTCCATTCAAGGTTGATAAATAACAATACCAGTCTACCATTGGGGTCTGTTCTTCCTCTCTATATTTCTATCTCAGTTCCGCCCTCTTATTCTCTCTCCTTCTCTGGAAGAAATCAACTGTTCAAACCTGGAGAGTGAAGGGCTCCACCAAGCTTCAA
>CAXHJY010001352.1:60000-64676 GCA_964016885.1 Eledone cirrhosa
AAACAACAGATGGGAATCTAATTACTCACTGCCACCAAAAATTCTCACTGCTATCGAAAAACCACTCCTTCAACTATTCTTCTAACAACTTCACCCCTCCCTCCTAATATTCTCTATAAAAACCAAACAGGTTCTCAATAAAATTATTCTGATGAAATGACAGTTGATAATAACATTGAAATATTGAATGTCTGCATAACTAATACTTTGTAGATAATAGCTGTTTTCAGGGTATGTAACTGTTATTGAAACACGTGTCAATAAATTCATTTTAACTGAACTGTATCCATTTAAACCCTTCTATTTTCTCCGGATTACTTTTGAAACTACAACTGGAACCGTCGAGCAAACTCTACATGAGCTGTCCATCTACTGTGTGTAATATTCATATTACAACACTACGGAAAATACTGTGTGTGTGTATATATATATATATATATATATATATATATATATATATATATATATATATATATATATATATATATATATATATATATATATATATATATATATATATATATATATATATATATATATATATATATATATATATATATATATATATATATATATATATATATATATATATATATATATATATATATATATATATATATATATATATATATATATATATATATATATATATATTTACACCAAATTGTGTATGGTGGAAATGGTATATATTTTATTTCCTAATAAGGCACATGGCTTAGTGGTTACAGCATTGGCCTTGCAATCGAAAGGTTGTGAGTTCAATTCTCAGACCGGGTGATGTGTTGTTTCCTTGAGCAAGACACTTTATTTCACATTGCTCCAGTTTACTCAGCTGTAGAAATGAGATGATAGGGACTGGGTCTATATCATTCCACTGCATAGTGGCCGTGGAGGTGCCACGGCAAAAAAGCACCCAGCACTCACTGTAAATGAGGTTGGTGTTAGGAAGGGCATCCAGCCGTAGAAATCGAGCCATAATCAGTTCCCGTCCCACCCTTGCAAGCAGGGAAAAGCGGACGTAAAATGATGATGATGATGATATATATATATTGGTAGAAATTCCAGAAAACATAACCGAGATCCTCTCAGGGAAATAGCCTTGTCCAGTATGTTGGAAAGGCATTGGTAGACATTCCATCCTCTGCCCCATATGGAGACTCAGCTGTTGGAAGCCTTGGAGCGGGGACACCTTGGAAGACCTGGGGTGAGGTGATACAAGCTGACCTTGCCCAATTGTACCTCTCAGAGGAGATGACACGTGGCCGGGATCTCTGGCGATGTGCAGTAATACAGAAGACCCGACTTCCCAGGAACACAAGCTGAAGCATATGTACAGCATGCCCCCCCCCCTCCCAGCCCACACTGTAATGTGGACATGTGAAAGACACAGCAAGAAGCACCTAGCCCACACTGTAAAGTGGACATGTGAAAGACACAGCAAAAACCATCCAGCCCATGCTGTAAAGTGAACATGTGAAAGACACAGCAAAAAGCACCCAGCCCATGCTGTAAAGTGGACATGTGAAAGACACAGCAAAAAGCACCTAGCCCATGCTGTAAAGTGGACATGTGAAAGACACATCAAAAAGCACCCAGCCCATGATGTACAGTGGACATGTGAAAGACACAGCAAAAAGCATCCAGCCCATGCTGTAAAGTGGACATGTGAAAGACACAGCAAAAAGTACCCAGCCCATGCTGTAAAGTGGACGTGTGAAAGACACAGCAAAAAGCACCGAGCCCATGCTGTAAAGTGGACATGTGAAAGACACAGCAAAAAGCACCCAACCCATGCTGTAAAGTGGACATGTGAAAGACAGCAAAAAGCATCCAGCCCATGCTGTAAAGTGGACATGTGAAAGACACAGCAAAAAGCATCCAGCCCATGCTGTAAAGTCGACATGCCAAAGACACAGCAAAAAGCACCCAGCCCATGCTGTAAAGTGGACATGTGAAAGACACACCAAAAAGCACCCAGCCCACATTGTAAAGGGGGCATGTGAAAGACACAGCAAAAAGCACCCAGCCCATGCTGTAAAGTGGACATGTGAAAGACACAGCAAAAAGCACCCAGCCCATGATGTAAAGTGGACATGTGAAAGACACAGCAAAAAGCACCCAGCCCACATTGTAAAGTGGACATGTGAAAGACACAGCAAAAAGCACCCAGCCCATGCTGTAAAGTGGACATGTGAAAGACACAGCAAAAAGCACCCAGCCCATGCTGTAAAGTGGACATGTGAAAGACACAGCAAAAAGCATCCAGCCCATGCTGTAAAGTGGACATGTGAAAGACACAGCAAAAAGCACCCAGCCCATGCTGTAAAGTGGACGTGTGAAAGACACAGCAAAATCACCCAGCCCATGCTGTAAAGTGGATGTGTGAAAGACACAGCAAAAAGCACCCAGCCCATGCTGTAAAGTGGACACTGAAAGACACAACAAAAAGCACCCAGCCCATGCTGTAAAGTGGACGTGTGAAAGACACAGCAAAAAGCACCCAGCCCATGCTGTAAAGTGGACGTGTGAAAGACACAGCAAAAAGCATCCAGCCCATGCTGTAAAGTGGACACGTGAAAGACACAGCAAAAAGCACCCAGCCCATGCTGTAAAGTGGACATGTGAAAGACACAGCAAAACGCACCCAGCCCATGCTGTAAAGTGGACGTGTGAAAGACACAGCAAAAAGCACCTAGTCCATGCTGTAAAGTGGACATGTGAAAGACACAGCAAAAAGCACCCAGCCCATGCTGTAAAGTAGACACGTGAAAGACACAGCAAAACGCACCTAGCCCATGCTGTAAAGTGGACGTGAGAAAGACATGGCAAAAAGCACCCAGCCCATGCTGTAAAGTGGACGTGAGAAAGACATGGCAAAAAGCACCCAGCCCATGCTGTAAAGTGGATGTGTGTAAGACACAGCAAAAAGCACCCAGCCCATGCTGTAAAGTGGACGTGTGAAAGACATGGCAAAAAGCACCCAGCCCATGCTGTAAAGTGGACATGTGAAAGACACAGCAAAAAGCACCCAGCCCATGCTGTAAAGTGGACGTGTGAAAGACACAGCAAAATCACCCAGCCCATGCTGTAAAGTGGATGTGTGAAAGACACAGCAAAAAGCACCCAGCCCATGCTGTAAAGTGGACACTGAAAGACACAACAAAAAGCACCCAGCCCATGCTGTAAAGTGGACGTGTGAAAGACACAGCAAAAAGCATCCAGCCCATGCTGTAAAGTGGACGTGTGAAAGACACAGCAAAAAGCATCCAGCCCATGCTGTAAAGTGGACACGTGAAAGACACAGCAAAAAGCACCCAGCCCATGCTGTAAAGTGGATGTGTGAAAGACACAGCAAAAAGCACCCAGCCCATGCTGTAAAGTAGACACGTGAAAGACACAGCAAAACGCACCCAGCCCATGCTGTAAAGTGGACGTGTGAAAGACACAGCAAAAAGCACCCAGCCCATGCTGTAAAGTGGACATGTGAAAGACACAGCAAAACGCACCCAGCCCATGCTGTAAAGTGGACGTGTGAAAGACACAGCAAAAAGCACCCAGCCCATGCTGTAAAGTGGACATGTGAAAGACACAGCAAAACGCACCCAGCCCATGCTGTAAAGTGGACGTGTGAAAGACACAGCAAAAAGCACCTAGTCCATGCTGTAAAGTGGACATGTGAAAGACACAGCAAAAAGCACCCAGCCCATGCTGTAAAGTAGACACGTGAAAGACACAGCAAAACGCACCCAGCCCATGCTGTAAAGTGGACGTGTGAAAGACACAGCAAAAAGCACCCAGCCCATGCTGTAAAGTGGATGTGTGAAAGACACACCAAAAAGCACCTAGTCCATGCTGTAAAGTGGACATGTGAAAGACACAGCAAAAAGCACCCAGCCCATGATGTAAAGTGGACGTGAGAAAGACATGGCAAAAAGCACCCAGCCCATGCTGTAAAGTGGATGTGTGTAAGACACAGCAAAAAGCACCCAGCCCATGCTGTAAAGTGGACGTGTGAAAGACATGGCAAAAAGCACCCAGCCCACACTGTCAATGTGGTTGTCATTAGGAAGGGCATCCAGCCATAGAAAACCAGCCAGAAACACCCCTATATAAGCTGTCATGGTCACCCGACACAACTTGCCTCAAGATAGGACCTGTGTAACCCATGGAAGATAGATGTTAATCGATGATGGTGATGATGATGATATATATGTAGTGTATACATAGTATGTATAGTGTGTATATATATATGATAAATGTTGGTGACAAGCTGTTGCAGCCATTCCTCTGGACATTATATATAGTGTATGTATGTAGTATATATATATGTATACATATATATACATAGTGTATATAATAGTTCTAATGTCACTGGTGCTGATCTATATTAGCCTTTCCCTTGGACAACATGACATATAGTCTATATATATTGGACAATATTATATATAGTGTATATGTGGTGTATATAGTAGTTGTGACAATATTCTATATACATATGTACACACACACTGACAAACATGTATATACATATAGAAGGGTCAGATGAGGAGTTCATAGACTGACCAAGTTACTCTCATGGAATGGGACAATGTATACACACAAATATATACTATATATATGTATACAAACATATATATTGTATAGTGAAGTCATACAACATATGGTAATATCATGTT
>CAXHJY010001353.1:0-22500 GCA_964016885.1 Eledone cirrhosa
ACAGCCAGATGCCCTTCCTGATGGCAACCCTTTTAGTCACTTCTTACAACACGCAGGGTTACAGTTTGTCTGTTCTAAAAGTCAGGATACACATGGCATATATATATATATATATATATATGTATGGTCTCATAAGCCCTGATAGTTGTAGGGGTGCCGTATTGACATACAGCATTTCTTGGGCAATTTAAGCCTGATGGAGCCCAGGCCTATATATATATATATATATATGTGCACATGCACACACACATGCATAACATATGCTCCATCATGTTCGAGATGATAAAATAATGCAAACAAAATATTTTGTTGATTCTAAAATAACTGATAGTTAAGTTTACATCAATTTAGAGGTTATAGTTTGACTAGTAAAATATAAACATTGTTCTAACAATTCTGATAACCATCTGGGCTGTGTGGATTCTATCATCATGATATAGACATGTTTTCTTAAATGCAATACTATTTACTCACTTGCATGCTCACATATTGGTTCATATATGTATTTTATACATACATATATACAACATATACACATGCATACATAAACAAATGTACACATGCATACATGTAAAGACACACACACACATACACATGTATGTGTAGTATATCTATATATATATATCATCATCATCGTTTAACCCATGCTAGAGTGGAAAATAAGCATGAAACGTTAGACAGGTGTGTGTGTGTGTGTGTGTGTGTGTATATATAATATTAAGGATACTATTTATGGTTATGTATATACTAAAATTTTTTATAGTTATATATATTTTAAACCCTAAACAGTGAAGGTCAGTAATTTATTACTACCTTATTACCAGTAAGATAAATAGCTCAATGTAATAATATCAGTTGTTCTATGTATGTGTGTATATATATATATATATATATATATATATATATATACATATACATATACATGATATAATATGGTATGTCTACTACGTTATCTTCTTCCTACAGATATCGTTGTCAGAATGCTATTGGCATGCAAGCTTTTCAGTTCTACATTTTATTCCATTGACCTGTTGACATCCTTGTATAAAGGTTTTACATAATGTCTGTGTGTGTGGGGGGGGGGGGGGGGTGCAGACATGGTTGTGTGGTTAAGTCTACTTTGCAACAACTTGACCTTACTTTCTCTAGCTTCGGGTCAACCAATGCCTTGAGTAAATTTGGTAGACAGAAACTGTAATGAAGCCCATCATGTGTGTATACACATATATTATCATTACTGTTTAATCCCTTAGCAATTAAACTGGCCGTATCCAGCCAGAATTCTCTCGCCTCTTTCTATTCAAACCAGCTATAACTAGCCACTCATACTAACGTTAAGGTATTATTCTCAAAATCTCATAGATTCCATATGTGTTTCCCATGAAAATATACTAGTAAATATAGATTAATGTAAATACTAAAGGGTTAATGTCTATTTTCCATGCTTGCATCAGTTGGTTTTCTAGATCCAATAGATAAGTGGCATACTAATTTATGTCAAATTTTCATACACAATCATGACCTAGTGGTTAGGGTGTTGATTGAAGACAGTAAGGTAGTGGGTTCAATTTCTGGACCCAACAGTGTGTTGCTTTTCTTGAACAAGAAGCTTCATTTTTTGTTGTTTTTCATGATGGGACTGGGGTCCCTATCATTAAAACACCCAAGAAGCCTCCTATGAGGTTAAATCTCATAGGAGACCACCTAAATCTGCATAGGGAGCTGTAATGTTTTTGTTTTGTTTTTACCCATTTCATGGTACTTGTGTATAAATTGTGCCATAATTTGTGCCATTTTTCTATGAACATTATGTATGATACTGTATTACATGGTACTGTGAGAAAACAAACTTGGTACACACTAAGTAGTTGAGATTAGAAAGGGCATCCAGCCATAGAAACCATGTCTAGCCTCAGAATGTGACAACCCATCTAACCCATGCAAGTAGAAAAAAATAGATGTAAAATGATATTGATATGGTATATTGTTATAATTGTTACATGAAACTGCACTTGAAATTCAATTTTTGTTTTCTCTTATTGCAGAGAAGTTCACCAATCTGGGAGGATTTTACGAATAAGGCTACAAAACTGAATTCATCACTGAAGTAAGTACTTACAGAATAATGCTTCTTTTGTTAAGTTTTTTTTTACGCCCCATACCATGTATACTGAGCACTTGAAATCTGGTATTAATAATAACTGTCTTTACAATCCTACTTGTAAAGTTTGAGTGAGCACACACTATTATCACATTTCTCTCTCATAGCACATTATTTTTATAAGTGTGCATGTGTATGGATGCATGTGTTTACATATGTGTGTATGCGAGTGTGTATATATATTTATATATATATATACTCATACATACGTGTGCGTGTGTTTATATATATATGTGTTTTTATATATATATATATTATGTGTAAACGTTTGTATGTATGTAATATGTATAAGTAGGAGTGACTAATCAAATTTGGTAATGTGTTAGTTGAATGTATTCTTTTGTAATCTGTTAGTAACCTAATATAAACACCCTTCTATTAATAATGCTCATTTATGGTAAAGCAAATGCTGTTCTTGTACTCTACTTCCACATATTTGCATATCCCTGTACAATTGTCTGGTGAGAGTTATGTGTGTTCGTGTATGTGTGTGTTTATATACTATTGAAGGCCATGTGATGTTTCGACGATTTTTAGTTTATTATATATTTAGAGCCCTGTAATGTTGATAAGTCTGCCTTGCTCTCATATAAATGTTGTTGCAGTTCACACCTATGTAGGTTTAGTTAACCTGCTATGAAGTTGCATCTTGTAGGAGGTTTCTTGGGTACTTTAAATATAGGGGTTACAGTCCAATCATATTGTTGTTACAAGTCACACCTATGTAGGTTTAGCTAACCTGTTATGAGGTCCCAGCTTCTAGGAGGTTTCTTGGGTGTTATAAAGGTAGGGTTAGCAGTCCTATCATGTTGTTACAACTCACACCTATGTAGGTTTAGCTAACCTGCTATGAAGTTCCATCTTATAGCAGCTTTCTTATGTGTTTTAAAGATGGGGGCAACAGTCCTATCATGAAATGAAGCATCTTGCTTAAAAACACAATGTACTGTTCTGTCCAGGAATCAAACCCATGGCCTTATGATTGTGAGTCCAAATAGCCCATTCCAGAAGGGTGTTGCTGTAGGGTGTCATGGATAAAACAGCCAGCCTGATGAAACCTCTCTACAGGTAACAATGAAATGGGCCTCCATCAGTGTTGATGATGTATTCCAGTTGTTCAACTAATGGAACAGCTTGCTCATGAAATTAATGTGTAACTATTTGAGCATTCTACACACACGTGGCTCAGTGTGGTACAGTACGTGACAAGGTGCAAATTACAAGTACAGTCCATGTTACAGACTTCCAAATTCACTCACAAGGCTTTCATTGACCTGAAGCTATGGTACATGACACTTATCCAAGATGGCACTCAGTGGGATTGAACCTGGAACCTAATGATTGTGAAACGAACTTCTTAACCATTCAGCTATGTTGCTTTCACACATGCAACAATACATCACAATCAATTTCATTTATTTACCTTTTTGAAACCACTCATGATTTTATGATACAAATCTGTATATTTTAAAGTGTTTATATTTATTGAAAAATCTTCCATCATTTTACGCAAGAACCTTTATGTTCCAAGCACCAACTTAATAATTATATTAGTAAAATGTTACTCCTGATAGGAGTAGAGGTGTACTTCTTATGAATACAAGCGTAGTTCAAGGATCAGAAAGTCACCCCAGGTAGAGCTGCTACTTCTCCAAATTAAGAGATCACAGCTCCGATATTACAAGCATGCAAATTTCAGGAAAGAACACTGGATAGATTTTATGAGCAAAACCAACTGGCAGGAGACCCAGGGGTAGACCCTGAGCAAGATAGTTGGATAACATCCACGAGTTTGGCTGGTCTCACTTGGGGATCCAACAAGATCAATTGGAGATGGTTGCTTCTGACAGGACCCAGTGGACGGCATGCTTGAGGACTCTGTCCCCCATGACTCTTGCAGGAATAATTGGGCGAAAAAGAAATGTTACTCAAAATTATTTGAAAATTACTGGGGTTTTTTGTCAAAATATGATAAAAGGGTTAAAGCTCTTTCAAATGTCTTAATGGGTGAGACTTTTGAAACTAAATTTCTATGCGTGATTCAGCGTGTGTGCCTGTATTTGCTTGTGTGTGCATGTGTGCGTTACATTTTCTTCCAGACTACTGACCTTCAATGTGAAAGATTTTTTTTTGTTTTATTGCTGGTAGAGGGAAGGGGTATTTTCTTTTTTTCTTTCAGTTGATTTCCTTTATCCAAACCATTAGTTGTACTACAAGAGGAAATACTTAACATAAATGTTTATTATGTGTGTGTGTGTGTGTGTGTGTGTGTGTGTGTGTGTGTGTCTATTCTATAGCATTGCAAACTCTTGCTAGGCCGACACAAAATTGTTGCCTGTCTCCAGTTTTACTTATTTCTTATCCTTGTTCATTTATTGTATTCAAATACCTCCATTGAAATCAGCCATAATTATGAGGAAATTTCTTTACCACAGAATCCAACTTGTTAGTTATTTCAATGATCAATGATACATACAAGAAATTTTTATAGGAATCAGCTCCTAAAATAGTCTCAGACCCACATTTCTATGTGTCTCTTTTTGAAAGACATTATCATAGCTAACTGATAATATCTAATAACTAGCAATAAGCTTTTTATATAAAAGTACTTTTAACTCTTAACGTCCTATACCACATGAAACTGCATTAGCAAGACATTCTTGGAAAATAGAAAACAAAACTGTGACTGCATCACATAAAAGCTTAGTCTTTACTTTAATGGAGAAAATTTTCAGTGATCTGTTCACCAGTAGAGATATAAACATTTGAATAAACAAGTCTTCTTTTAGATATTTTATGCTAAATCATCACCATCATCATTACTGTTTGACTATTTTCCATGCTTGCATAGGTTAGACAGCTGTCATGGGCTGTCAGGTGACTCTCCTACTCATATGTTTTGTATCTATGGCTAGATGCCCTTCCTAACACCAACCACTTTACAGTGTGTACTGGGAGCATTTTATCATGACAGGGTGGACTGGGTTACAGAATATTAAGAGTTAAGCTTATAATGACTTTGACAGTAAAAGGTGTATGGCTTAGGGGTTAGGATCTTTAGCTCATAATCGTAAAAACAGGAGTTTGATTCCCAGCAGCACAGTGTCCTTGATAAGATACTTTATTTCATGTTGCTCCATTCCACTCATTGTAGCCTAGTGGTTAAGATGATGGACTCGTGATCATATGGTTGTGGGTTCAATTCCTGGACCATGCAGTGTGTTGTGTCCTTGAGGAAGATACTTATTTCATGTTGATTTTCATGATAGGACCGTGGTCCCTTATTAAAACACCTGAAGAACTTCATATGAGATAGAACCACCATAGGTGTGAGCTGTAAATTTCCATTCACTTTCATTTCAATGATGGCAGTAGTAGTATTCGTGGTGGTGATAGATGTTCTGCATAGAGTACACTTATGTATACAAAATCTGTGTGTGTATTGGGATATATATGTGTGTGTGTGGGTGTGTGATAGTGTATTGGAGTGTGTGTTAAAGGCGAAAACTGGGCCACATTTCAAGCATATGTTAAATTGAAAGAAACCTGTTTAAAAATTAATTTCCAGCATTGGTATTTCCTCATATTAATTTGTGTGAGTGTGTTTGTGTGCAAGTTATTGAGTACATATGAATGTGTGGGCTTTAAGTGAATTTGAGTGTGTGTATGTATATGTGTGAGGGATTGAGTGCATGTGTAGGAGTTTGTGTGTGTGTTTCTTTTTTATCTTTGCCATATTTTGTCCAATATTTATCAGTGGTATTATAAAACACAGCTCAGCTCAAACAGCAATATTACTATCTAACTCTATAATTATCATCTGAAGACTGTTATCACTGAAAATACAACCATCATCAATCATGTTATGGAATATTATATATATATATATATATGTAGGAGGTGGGTTTTATTGTAGTACAATAAAGCAATGCAGATATCGGATAAGAAGCACTCTACAGTTTGTAGGACTGGAGTATACATAATATATAAGATCAAAAGATGGTTAAAGGAGTTCCATGTATTTTATTATGCGCATTTCAAAAACAAACATCATCATGCAATAATGTGTTTTCATCAGATAAAACAGGAGGACATGATATGAAGGCTAAAAAACACTTGTGATATGTTGATTTAAAACTGCACTATCCACAAGTGTTTTTTAGCCTTCATATCATGTCCTCCTGTTTTATCTGATGAAAACACAAATATTATTGCATGATGATGTTTGTTTTTGAAATGTGCATAATAAAATACATGGAACTCCTTTAACCATCTTTTGATCTTATATATATATATATATATATATATATATATATATATATGAGGAGAATAATTGGGAGAAAGGCAGTCTCCCCCATATCGACCCAATAGAGGGACCAGCAGTGTTAGTCGAGGGGAGTATAATAAGTAAGGCAATCAAGGATATGAAGACTGGTAAGGCGGCTGGGCCTTCGGAAATAGTTGCTGAGATGCTGAAGGCATCTGGCACGGTGGGACACACCATGGTCACCCGCATAGTTAACCAAGTCGTACAGAATGGGGTTGTTCCGAAGGACTGGCATAGCAGCATCATCGTTAACTGTTATAAGGGTAAAGGAGACGCCCTAGATAGGAGTAACTATAGAGGCATTAAATTAATCGACCAGGTCATGAAGGTCACGGAAAGAGTAATAGCGCAACTAATCAGAGAGAGAATTGACCTAGATGAAATGCAGTTCGGGTTTGTGTCAGGCAAAAGTACCACAGACGCTCTTTTCATAGTACGACAACTACAGGAGAAGTACCTAGCTAAAGGTAAACCCCTCTACTTAGCTTTTGTCGACTTGGAGAAAGCCTTCGACAGAGTCCCCCGCTCCATTATCTGGTGGGCTCTTAGAAAACTAGGCGTTGACGAATGGCTTGTGAGGGCTATACAAGCCATGTATAAAGAAACAGTCAGCAAGGTTAGAATTAACAACGAATATAGTGAAGAGTTTAGCGTAAAAGTTGGCGTCCATCAGGGCTCTGTTCTCAGTCCACTACTATTTATTATTGCCCTTCAGGCTATAACAGAGGAGTTCAAGACAGGCTGCCCATGGGAACTCCTATACGCAGACGACCTGACACTCATAGCGGAATCAATGGCCGAGCTAGAGAAGAAATTCCAAACATGGAAGCACGGCCTAGAGTCAAAAGGACTTAAAATTAACCTGGCTAAGACCAAAGTACTAGTTTGTAGGAAAGAAAACAAGGCGGCGGTCCCTTCTGGGAAATGGTCGTGCTCGGTGTGTAGGAAAGGCGTAGGTAGAAACTCCATTTTATGTCCTAAATGCAAAGTATGGGTGCATAAAAGATGTAGTGGGATCACAGGTAAGCTAACTAAGAACATAGATTTTACATGTGGCCGGTGCTCTGGTGCAATAAGTAGCAGCAAGTGCCCACAAACTACTAGCTCTTTCAATTGCGCAGAGGGTTCTATAGAAATAGTGGACAGCTTCCGTTACCTGGGCGATAAAATCAGCAGTGGGGGAGGGTGCTCTGAAAGTACTGTAGCTAGAGTCAGAACTGGTTGGAAAAAGTTCAGAGAGCTTATACCACTATTAGCTGCCAAAGGGTTCTCACTAAAAATGAAAGGCAGGTTGTACGATGCCTGCATACGAACAGCAATGCTGCATGGCAGTGAGACCTGGGCATTGTGTGCAGAGGATATACGCAGACTAGAGAGGAACGAAGCTTGCATGCTCCGCTGGATGTGTAACAGTAATATACGTGAACGGCAAAGCATAAACGAACTAAGGAAAAAATTAGAGATAAGAGGGATCAGATGTTGTTTACTCGAGAGAAGGCTACGTTGGTATGGACACGTGATGCGCATGAAAGTCGATAGCTGTATAACAAAGTGCAGGGCAATAAAGATAGACGGTAGTCACGGAATAGGCAGACCTAGAAAAACCTGGGACGAGCTGATAAACTCCGACATCACACACTTACACCTATCCAAGACAATGTCACTGGACCGAGACCTTTGGCGGTACTCAGTAACAGAGAAGACCCGCCTTACCTAAATATATAGTAAAACCTACTCCAGCCAGTAGGCATCTCTAACAAAATACACCCCGTCCCACCACCACCACCCCCACCCGATCCACACCACCCCGTTCTATGTAAAGTTATGTTGGTGCCGCGCCATCGAGGCCGAAACAAATGAGATCGTGTAGGTGTCACGACAAAAAAACACACGGTCCACGCTGTAATGTGGCCGTGTAGGCAACACGGTAAAAACCTCCCAGACCCACACTGTAAATGTGGTTGGTGTTAGGAAGGGCATCCAACTGTAGAAAACCTGCCAGACTGTCCTATGCGAGCAAGACAATCACTCTTGCCTCAAGTGGGACTACCCCCGTCCAAACCCATGCAAGCATGGAACACGGACGTTAAACGTTGATGATGATGATGATGATGATGAGTATATGTATATATATATATAAGTATATGTATATATATATATATATAAGTATATATATATATATATATATAAGTATATGTATATATATATATATATATAAGTATATGTATATATAAGTATATGTATATATATGAGTATATGTATATATATGAGTATATATATATATGAGTATATGTATATATATATATATGAGTATATGTATATATATATATATGAGTATATGTATATATATATATATGAGTATATGTATATATATATATATGAGTATATGTATATATATATATATGAGTATATGTATATATATATATATGAGTATATGTATATATATATATATGAGTATATGTATATATATATATATGAGTATATGTATATATATATATGAGTATATGTATATATATATATATGAGTATATGTATATATATATATATGAGTATATGTATATATATATATATGAGTATATGTATATATATATATGAGTATATGTATATATATATATGAGTATATATATATATATATGAGTATATGTATATATATATATATGAGTATATGTATATATATATATATGAGTATATGTATATATATATATATGAGTATATGTATATATATATATATGAGTATATGTATATATATATATGAGTATATGTATATATATATATATGAGTATATGTATATATATATATATGAGTATATGTATATATATATATGAGTATATGTATATATATATATGAGTATATGTATATATATATATATATGTATGTATATATATATGAGTATATGTATATATATATATATGAGTATATGTATATATATATATGAGTATATGTATATATATATATGAGTATATGTATATATATGAGTATATGTATATATATATATGAGTATATGTATATATATATATGAGTATATGTATATATATATATGAGTATATGTATATATATATATGAGTATATGTATATATATATATATGAGTATATGTATATATATGAGTATATGTATATATATGAGTATATGTATATATATGAGTATATGTATATATATGAGTATATGTATATATATGAGTATATGTATATATATATGAGTATGTGTATATATATATGAGTATGTGTATATATATATGAGTATGTGTATATATATATATGAGTATGTGTATATATATATATGAGTATATGTATATATATATATGAGTATATGTATATATATATATGAGTATATGTATATATATATATGAGTATATGTATATATATATATGAGTATATGTATATATATATATGAGTATATGTATATATATATATGAGTATATGTATATATATATATGAGTATATGTATATATATATATGAGTATATGTATATATATATATGAGTATATGTATATATATATATGAGTATATGTATATATATATATATGAGTATATGTATATATATATATGAGCATATGTATATATATATATGAGCATATGTATATATATATATGAGCATATGTATATATATATATGAGCATATGTATATATATATGAGTATATGTATATATATATGAGTATATGTATATATATGTGTTGTGTATATATGTGTTGTATATGTATATATGTGTGTTGTATATGTATATATATGTGTATATGTATATATGTGTGTCTGTCTATGTATGTATGTATGTATATACATACATACATATGTGTCTATGTATATATGTGTCTCTGTGTATGTATATATATGTGTGTCTGTGTGTATATATTATATATATATATATATATATATCTATATATATATATAATGATGATATATATATATATATATATATATATATATATATATATATATATATGAAAAGCAAAATTTGTTTTCATTTTTAACATGTTGGATAAATGTATTCGTGAGTGAATAATAATATTACTATTCACTCCTGAATATATATATATGTAAAGTGGCCGTGTAGTTGTCAATGATGGAAAGCGCCTAGTCCACACTGTAAAGCGGTCGTGTAGAAGTCACGATAAAAAGCACGCATTCCACATTATAAAGTGTTTGTGTCGGTGTCATCAAAAAAAGCGCCCAGTACACTCTGTAAATGTGGTTGGCATTAGGAAAGGCACCCAGAAACCAAGTCAAAATCAGTTCTGTGTGAACAAAACACTATCCTCCAACTTGGATCTCTCACAACATGACAGCACGTTTTACTCATGCTAGCATGGAAAATGGCAGGCACACATACACACCAACAAATTTTTATACACATATGCACTCACTCACCAACAAGTTTTTATACATATACACAGACAAATGTTATACACGCACACGCATACATGCACACACACACACATACATGCACACACACACACACACACATATACATGCACACACACACACACACACACACACACACACATTTTCATACATATACATGCACACACACATCTACAATTTGTTATACAAACAAATACACACGCAAATATTTTCATTGGTAAGCCGAAATATTTTGGTTGCTGAGGTCTTTCATCCCACTAAAATGTTTGTAGTGAAAAAAAAAAAAATTCAAGAATATAGTAGAAGAGTCTAAATCTGTCTATTTCACTTTTAATAGAATCACAGCTTTTGTAACAAACAAACCGAATTTAAATATGTTAATATATAAACATTAACCCTTTAACATTTACATTACTCTATATATACTATTGTATTTTCGTGGTAAACACTTTACCTCATAATTATCTCATATAATATCGAATCTGAGATTTTGATATTATTTATTTTTAGAACAATGCCTTAATGTCAGTATGAGTGGCTGGTTATGACCAGTTTTAACAGAAAGAGATGAGAATTCTGACCAGATATGGCCAGTTTAAATGTTAACGGGTAAGCAGATTTAGCTGGCCTCCTATGATGTTGCTTTTCATAGAAAGTTTCTTGGATGTTTTAATAATAGTACTGCTATTTCTTAGAATGTCAATAGAAAAAGCTGAAAATAAAAAAAACCTGTACATTGAAACTATCCTAAAACTATTAAGTAAAGAAACTGGTTGTTTTGTTTCTTTTGTTTTGGGGGGGATTTTTGCCTAATACCTCTTGATTGTGACTAAATGAAGCAGGTTTGTTTTCTGTGCATTGAAAATTTTTGACAAACCTACTTTTTAAATAGAATTTTGTTTGTTCTGAGAACTGTATTGGTGGGTGGATATATCAATGTATCAAGATTGGTGGCTCCTGGTAGACAGGGAAGGGGGCACCCATGTAAAACCTGGGAAGAGGTAATCAGGGATGATCTGAAAGCCTGGAATCTGGACTAAAACCTATCCCTGAAACGAACATTCTGGAGAGATGCTTTGAAAGAGGCTTCCAAAATATTCAATACTTGTGACAAGTAAAGAATACATTAAACCAGATGAAAGTGATGACGACGATGATGATGATGATTTGTTTGTGCATGTATGTATAAATTTATATATTGTGTGAATGAGTTGGGCTGCAAATTTGTAGGTGTTAAGAGTTGGATTAAATGTCTTGCAGTATTTATTTTACTTCTGAACATTCTGAGTTCAAATCTCGCCATGGTCAAATTAGCCTTTCATCTTTCAGGTTTATAAAGTCCTAGTTCAGGGTAGTAGATTTGTGGAATTGTTCATGTTGGGCATGATGCCTAGCAATACTCTTCCAGACCTTTTCCTTTCTCTTGAACAGTGTTACTGTTGGTTTTCTACAAAAACCTTGCCTAGGCCTGCACTTTGAAGAGGAACTTTCCTGTTCCAAAACCATGATTTCACAAGACATACTGAAGGTCTATATTTCTCTTTAATAACTAAGACACCATTGTAAATTTTTAATATCTATTCTTCTGATATTCACATACAATTTGCTGTTTCTTCTTTGTTGTACCTCAACAGTACAAACTAACCAATCAATCCATTAAATTCACATCATAATTATCAAAAACCTGTCAGAGACGGACAGGAAAAACTCAATGTGGCTAAAGTCAAAGAGGAATGACTACTGGAACTAAGTTAAGATAAATCAAGTCACAAACATTGATTGCTGTTTAAACAGATGTGAAGTGTTAGTTCTACTGATGGTCTTTGTGGTGAAGTGGTATAAACCACAGGAATTGGAAACAAGATCACCTGCTAGAAGAGATCAAAACAGTAGGACACCTAGGAGTCATTACCTAGGTGGGCCTTCTCCCTTAAGAGTTTTAGGAGGAATCAAGGGCCAAAACACTTGCTTGATGGAGTTCTTCTGAAGATCCTCTTGCTGTCCTTTTGTGATCATATTTCTTATGATATAGAGTATTTGAATTAATTAACAAAGAATTTGGAATGATTTACTAAAATTATTATTTCATTAAGATGTTATTTGTAAGGGTTCTTATATAAGATTGTGTTGGAAAGTTTTAATGTTTTGTTTCATAGCAAGAGCTAGTTTTGAGTGGGTTGGTATCAAAAGGTTGATGAAAGAAGAAAGTAAAGATCATGAGTGACAAAAATGTTGATACACATTCTTATTTTTGCATGAGTTGGTCTCTGGTTGTTGTTGTTGTTGTTGTTCACTACTGTGAGGTTCGTCAGAGAAGACTGCTCAACATATTCTGAGAGAAGGCCTGGATCTCCATCCACCTGAGAATATGGACCTTCAGCCACCTGAAAATATAAACCTCACACACCTTAATCCCACTACCGTGAGCTGGTTACAACACTTGGGGGGACATCACATAATCACAGCTGTCTCATATACAAGAAGTGTTTTTGCTTAAGAACACAACACATTGCTCAGAATCAAACTCATGATTGTGAGTCTAACACTCAAACCACTTGACAACATTCCTTCACTACTTCATTTGTAAGTGAAGGAAAATGAAGAAATTGTAGAGACAAAGAAAAGTAAAATGACTGTGAAACACTTTGTTTGAAAAAAAAAAGAAAACTGCAAGCTCTGTAGAACAACCTATAGGAAAGTGCTTTGACAGGATAGAATGGCTATGGAGATAGTGGGGGGGGGGGGACAGGTGAGGATGAGAGAGAGAGCAAGAGTGGGGGGGGTGAGATGTAGAGATAGGGAGGTTGATAGATAGAGAGCAAGCATGTGGTGGAGGGGGGTGCGATGTAGAGGGAGAGAGCAAGAGTGAGGGGAGGGGGGGGGGGGGGGTGTAGAGAGATAGAGAGAAAGGGTGAGGAAGAGAGAAGTGGTGTTTATTGTTACAATCATTAAATGGTTTCATTGAACTGAAGACAGAATGCAACAACAACTCTGTACACTTCTCTTTTAACACCACAAAAGCTTCAGGTTTCTTAGCTGAATGTTCAACCTAGTTTGTTTCAACATTGAACAGTCTTGCTTTCTTGGACTGAAAAATGAAAAAACCCAATTGACTCACTACTTGCTCTACTTACTAATATCGTTATTGTTGCTATTGTTTTTGTTGTTGTTATTGGTATTGTTGTTTGATGTTGCTGTTGCTGCTGCTATTCTTGTTGTTGCTGTTATTATTTTGTTGTTCCATGATGTCTTGAATTTTAGGTATCACACACAGGCACATACAGTCTTTAATGATATTATTTCTTTAATGTTGTGTGTGTGTGTGTATATATATATAGTGACAGTTTACTACTGCACTGTCTAATCAGTAAAATAGCTATATATATATATATATATATATATATATATCTATATAATATATAGAAAGGCTTCTACAGGAGTACAACTGTTTCATTTGCGGGAAATCATCATATATATATATATATCATATGTATATATATATATATATATATAATATGTATATATATATATATATATATATATATGAGAGAGAGAGCAGAGCTAGGAAAGGGAAAATAAATGAAAGTAATAGATTTATTTTTAATTAATTTTGTTAATTTTCTTTAGTTTTCTTTTTTTTTTTTATTTCATTGTCTTAGCCTGACTAATCTTCTACTATTGTTATTAAGTAATTTTAAAAGCTTTGTGTCAGTGTGTGTACATTTGTGTCTGTGAATGTGTGTTTGTGTGTACGTGTTTGTAGATGCATGCAGATGTGTGTGATTGTGAATGTAGATGTGTCTTGATTCTTAATTTGCATATACACACCACTGCCACCGTCATTGTCATTACTTCAATTACATGTATACCAATCACCATGTTACTAATTCGTTCTGTTAGTCAAGGTGAAATTTTGTAAAGAATCAATTTCTGTCAATCTCTCTTAAAATATATTCAACATCATCATCATCACCATGTCTACCATCATCATCATCATCACCACTGCCTTCGCCACCGCCACCATCTTCGTCACCACCGCCACCATCTTCGTCACCACCGCCACCATCTTCGTCACCACCGCCACCATCTTCGTCACCACCGCCACCATCTTCGTCACCACCGCCACCATCTTCGTCACCACTGCCACCATCTTCGTCACCACTGCCACCATCTTTATCACCATGTCTACCATCATCACCACCATCATTGCTTTCGCCACCGTCATCACCATCACCACCACTGCCACCACATGGTTCTGCTCGGAGGTCGTATTATACACAGATGTAATTTCTTGCCATGTTTTTTTTATTTTAGTTTCAGAAACAGATGTCATATTATACTTGTATTATTATACACAAAGAAATATAGTGTATATGTAGTATCTATAGTGAGATAGGATCTGGATGTCATGTGATTAAATGAACTATTGAGCCTTACAGACACATATAATCCTCAACTATAGTCTTTCTTACTAGTGTTATTCTTATGATTACTAAACATCATTCTGGAGAATTAAGCTTACACTCAACAAGTTTTTAAATGTTTAACCCTTTCATTACCATATTTATAATGAAATACACTGCATTTGAATTAATTAATGAAGATTATTGAGATATTTACTAAAAAACATCTCATTATTTTAACCTCGGCAGGATTTGAACCATTCTGAGTTCAAATCCTGTCGAGGTTAACTTTACCTTTCATCCTTACGGGGTCGATAAAATAAAGTACCAGTAATGCACTGGGTAATTGCTGGCCTTGTGCCAAAAGTAGAAACAATTATTTCATTATTAAGATAGTATTTTTTTCTCCCTTTATAAAAATCATTTTATTTCAAAATACTCGAATATATTTCTAGGATAAAATTACATAAAAATGAAAAATTTAATATTTAGTCAAACATATAGAAAAAGAAAGTATTATTGGAAAGGACTATAAATGAGAGGAAAAGAGGGAAGAGCAAGGATTATTAGACAATGAGAGAAAGGAAGGGGAAAGGGTGAAACTCTAAACCTAAGTCAGAGCAGCATTTTGGCTGTGTCCTGCAGACAAAATGGCAGGCATTTCCATAGACAATGGCCAATGACACTGCAACAGCCACCTTACATCACAGGGCTCCTTCCTCAGACAGGCTGCTGTCAAAGGTTCTTATGTCAAATTATGAATCTTTTAAAATAGATTGTTTTTGTTTTATAGAACCTGGGATGGTTTTTTGGACAGGTTGGTCTCAAAAGGGTTAAGGAGTTAAAATTAAATTTTCATTTGCGAAACGAATAAGGTAGATGAAAGGGATTGATGAAAAATAGCATAGCATTGAAAAAAATACTTTGTAGTCTTTTTAAGTCACGTTGTGTGTTCAAATCTTACCAGGTTCGCTTTAACATTCATCCTTTCAAGATCGATAAAATAAATATTGGTGGAGGCAGTATTAGTTTAATCTACATTTGAAAAGGCAGTGTTCCAGCATGGCCACAGTCAAATGACTGAAACTAGTAAAAGAATTACAGAAGAATATCAACACAGGTATGGCCATGTGGTTAAGGAGTTTGTTTTGCAACCCCATGGTTTTGAATTCAGCCCCACTGTGTATCACCTTGGGAAAGTGCCTTCTATAACCCTTTAATGTTCAAACCGGCCAAAACCGGCCAGAATTTTCTACCTCTTCCTGTTGAAACTGGCTGTAACCGGTTGCTCAAACTGATGCTAAGTTATTGTTCTCAAAATAAATACTTTCAAAATCTCATAGATTCAATATTGAGATAATTATGCGAGGTAAAGCCTTTACCATGAAAATATATTAGTATATATAGAGTAATGTAAATGCTAAAGGGATAACTTCGGATTCACCAATACCTTGTGAGTGGAATCTAGTAGACAGAAACTGTGGAAGCCCATTGTGTGCGTCTTTGTTTACTGTTTGTCCCATTACTTAGCAGTTCGACAAATAGAGATCAATAGAATAAATACTAGGCTTCAAAAAAATAATTACTTGGGTTGATATGATTGACTAATTTCCTTGAAGACAATGCCCCAGCATGGCCCTAGTTGAGTGACTGAAATAATTCCGAACTGAAAGCTTTAGTATACACCTTTCATGTTGGATAAGTGTTCAAGATGAAATTCTGTCAAGTTATCATCAAATATTTTTAATCTCTCTCTCAACTGCCAACTGAGACTTCAACCAAAAGATTAACTAGTTTTTGATAGCTAAAATTACAATCTTGGGAAATCTTTGTCTTAACCCTTTCTATACCAAACTACCTGAAACGCTTTTTAACATTTACGTTTCTTGTATCATCTTCATCTATTTTTACTGTTTATGTGGGTTGGTTGGATCTGCAAACAAACATCTCTTTTATGTGTCTTTACTCTTTTGGTACTAAACCATTTGAAACTGCTCCTGGTTTTATGATACTAAGTTGTTTATTTTAAAAAGTTAATATTTATCTGAGTAATTTCCATCATAATTTTATGTAAGAACTTTTAAGTTATATTCCAAACATCAGATTAACTTAACATTCTTTAAAGATTTAGCAGGAAATATCTAAATATGAGCTTGTTAATTCAAATATTTGTAGTATATTTACTAGCAGACAGAACATTGTGAAAATTTGTAGTAAAGGCTTTTATTTTTAATGTGATGGATGCAGCCATAGCGCTGTTTTATACTTTTCAAGAATATCTTGCTAAGGTGAGTTTTATTAACACTGAGTTAATAACGAGAAAGTCAGTTATATGACTAAATCCTTCCAAATTCTTTATTATTTTCAAAATTACTTGAAAATCATGGGTAGTGTCTTTCATCACAAATATAGTAATGAAAGGGTTAAATTTACTGCTTTTGTTGTAAATTTGACTAAGAAAGTTATCTATCAATTTTGTGGCAGCAAATTTGATTTAATATCATCTATCAATTCCTTTGTTCTTCTCATCCAACATTTGTTATATCCAATTCCATTCCCTCATTATGAATTCTTTATTGAATCAGTTTAGCTTTCTCCTGAAAATGGTAATTTTGGGAAATCCCTTGAACACATGTGAGGTGTTAAGTGGCTGACATGAAGCTGAGAGGCTGCTTGTTTTGTATCTTATCAGTACTGTATTGCCGTTTTCCGGGGAAACGCCTTCTCCATTCTGTCCGCCGGGGCTGTGGGTGGCCCCATCGCGTACCGTTGTAGTTGTTGTAGAAGAAACGGGAAGACAACGACTGGAAAGTTTGATTTTTTTTCTACTTTTATCATTTACTTCTGCACTGAAATATATATACATTATATACAATATGCAGAGAAAATTTACTTTGTGATACGGGGGATCAATTCTTTCTCTATCTCTTTCCCACATCCTTTCTATCACTCTCTCCTCTGGAGAAATGAGCCCCACCAAGGATATGCCACTATGATTCTATTAGGAGCTATGAGTCTCTACATACACTGTGTCAATAGAGGTGTTTAACCCTTTTGACCACCACCCCCTTCCTCACACCAGAAACAACCCCAGATTCTATGAGACTATTTTGAAATGTTTATATTTATCTAAAAATCTCCCATCATAATTTTTTGTTAGAACCTTTGTTAAATAGGTTATGGTAATGGTCATGATTGTTATGGTGGTAGCGGTGGTGTTGATGATGGTGGTTATACCTGCATAGGTGATTATGATGGTGGGATTATTATGATGATGGTGATGATGATGGTTATGGTGGTGGTGGTGATGGTTATGGGGGTGGTGGTGATGATGGTTGTGGTGATGATGATGATGATGATGGTGATGATGGTTATGGCGATGATAATGGTTATGGTGGTGTTGATGGTGATGATGATGTACATAGTTGACATTTGTAAGATCAGCTACTCCTCTCTAAGCTACAGATGTTTATACAATGGATTCACTACCAAATTGTCTGCAGAGAAAATAGAAAGAATAAAGTTGTAGTAGGCAGCAGTTTAATGTGTTTTTTATTTTTTATGGGCAATATCTAAGAGAGGGGTTGAGTATGTGTGAGAGAGAGAAAGTCTGCATCTGAAAGTGTGTCTGAGAGTGTGTGCGGCTGAGAGAGAGACAGAAAAAGTAGTGTTAGCTCACCTGTAGAACATCTTGTCAGAGATAAAAGGCTGTCAAGTTAATATAACACAGATAAGAACAACATAACAACTAGAATCTTCTTAGAATCTGTCGAAATTAATAATAAGTCTATGCAAACAACAACAAAGTAGATAAAACTCAGAATAAGTTCAAAGAAAGGCACTGCCCAAAATGTCTGAGCTCACCTTTTCTATGACACATTGAACTTATTTTGTTTCATGTATGATATAAAACAGTTAAATTGTCTTAGTTATTCTCTAAATATGTTAAAATAATTGGCAGAATTGGTAGTGTTTGACAAAATGCTTAGAGGTATGTAGTACAGTACAGCACATTACATTCTGAGTTGAAATCCTTATGAGGTTAACTTTGCCTTTCAACTTTTCAGTGTTGAGAAAATAAGTACTAGTCAACTACTGAGGTTAATTTTATTGATTATCCTTTTTCCCTCCACAAAAAAAAAAATTTAATGGCCTTGTACCTATGTTAGAAATTGAGTTCAGATCTTGTTGAGGACAACTTTGTCTTTCATCTTTCCAAGATCAATAAAATAAAGTACCAGTAAAATACTGGAGTTGATTTAATTGACTAATACTCCTGCTAAATGTTTTACCATGAGCTTATGTTAGAGATGGTTGGTTCTTTACGTTCAGAGTTCAAATCCCACTAAGATCAACTTTACCACCAGACTTTCGAGGTCAATAAAATAAAGCATGTCAAGTACAGAAATTGATACAATCGACTATCCTCTCTCTTAAAATGTGCTGGCCTTGTGCCTAAATTAGAAATAATTATTTGGGAATAAGGATTGGAAAAATCGTAAGGACAAAATGCGTTGCAATAATTCATTATGGCTTTTTATGATCCAAGTTCCAATCCTGTCGTGGTTAACTTTTACAGTTCATCTTTCTGAGGTCAATAAAATAAAGTAGCAATCAAGTTCAATCCAATCCAGAGTTTTCTCACTCCTGTTGTAGGAACCTCTTCTTGGTTGATCTCCTACTTTTAGTTTAGTTTTGGTCATGTCAGGGGGTTAGTAAGGCTATTTAACCCATTGTTGGGGTGGATGGCTATTGACTCTGAGGAGTTCATCCATCCTTTTAACAGCTTTTGTTTTTTGGTGCTGCTGGGTCTCCACGTACCATCCTCACTAAAATCAGGGTCTGGTGGGAGAGCTAGTTTAGTTATAGACCACTTGACCAGGTTGTAGTGGGTTACATAGTACCAGTAGTAGGCAGAAGCCTGACCTGACCAATCAAATACTGAGATTGATATCATCAACTATCCCTTCCCCTAAAACTGCTGGCCTTGTGCTTAGATTAGAAACCTTTTTTTTATATTTTTCTTCTGAATATCTCTTATGAAACTGAAGATATGATGTCTTAGAAATGTTAAATATGTGCGGCATACTTCAGATGTTAATACAACAGAACTGCTAAAGTCTTTTCTTTGTACATTGTGATATTTTCAGATGTATCTGCACAATAACAGGCTGGTTATTGTTGCTAATTATTATCTTTTTCATTAGCATTGTTTCATTGTATTCTCATTTTGGCAGCCATAGAGAAGGAAAAAGAGAAAGAAGCCTTGCGAATGTTGATATTTTGACTTCATATATATATGTCCTTATCTCTTTGTCTCCCCTCCACTCCACAGAATTTCTGACAGTCAGACTATTTTCTAACCTGTCTATAATTAGTCAAATCTGCTTAAGCTTCTCTTTGTTGTTGTTATTGGTGGTGGTCTTATTGTTGTTGGTGATGGTAGTCTTGTTAGTGGTGGTAGTTTTGGTGGTGGTGGTGTTTTAATGCTTAGATTTTTCAATCTAAGAAATGACTACATCATTTAAAATAATTAAATCAGGATAGTTGTAAAAAAAAAAGTTTTTATGGAATCTTTTTTTTTAATTTAAATTGTAAACAAATTTGTACTCGCTGCATCTACATGGGAATCAGTTGCAGCTTTTTCACACAAAAAAAATGCATGAAAAGCCGATATGTATCTTATCTCAAGACCAAGGTGCACCATAACCGTATTGTTAAAAGATATCTAAAAAGATTGATGCCAGGAAGGGCATCTAGCCATAAAATATTGTCTCAAAGGGACCATATGATCGGTATGAAGCCTATTATGAGGCTTGCGGGAAAAATTATCTTTGCCCATTTGATAGTGAATCACCTAAAACTACCCCTGATTCTACAACAGAAAACTGTTAAAGTGCCTATATTTTTTCAAAAACTTTTCATAATTTTATGTAAGAACCTTGTCTCTCCTATGGTCCAAACACCAGGTTAATGATGAGAAAATTAGTTATATTATAAAATCTCTTCAAATTTTTTATTTTGAAAATTATTTGGAAATCATGGGATGATGAAATATAATACAAGGATTAAAACTCTAGCAAGTAAAATAGGGATATGTTTTCAACATGGGTACTGTGTATACATAGGAATAAGTTGCGCCTTTTGACATCAAACCAGCATGTGAGTTATCCACTGGACTTACAAAACCTGTTTGAAATATATGGTATATTATAAATATATATAAAATGGAGATGTGATTTAGCAGCCAAAATGGGGTTCCTCTGAAGGGTCTTTGGAGTAATGTTACCCAATAGTGCATAGCCTGGAGACCAGACAATTGCTCCAGATAGTCACTACTTCACAGCTCCAATACTATGGGCATGTGGCCAAAATGTCTCGGGGGGGGGGGGGGGGGGTCGCTGGACAGATTTTATGAGCTAAACCAACTAGCATAAAAGCTATGGGTAGATCCAAAAGAAGATGGTTGGATATCATCCATGAGCTCAGTTGGTCTCACTTGGGAATCCAGCTGGATCAATTGAAGATAGTTGCTTCTGACAGGATCTGCTGAGGACTCTTTCCCCTCCCCAAGATCCTCCCAGGAATAAGTAGGCTAAGAAAAAGATATACCATAATCTTTTACTAGTTACTTCTGTCTCACTTTCTCCCTACCTCTATTCCTCATCCCTCTCTCTGTTGCTTTCTTTCTACCCATCACCCTTTCTCTGTCTGTGTTACTTTTTTCCTACCCGTCACTCCCTCTCTACATTACTTTCTTCTTACCCGTCACCCTCTTCTCTGTTTCTCTTACTTCCTACTTCCTCCTTACTCCTCTCTCTCATATCAGAAAACATTTCACACTGGTTTTACCTAGCTTGCTGACATTAATTTGTCTGTTAGTCTGATTAACTAATTAGACATCACCACCACTACTCCTGCTACTATTACCACCATTACTATTGCTACTAACTCTATTACTACAACTATTAAAAGTAATTAATTGAAGGTTGAGTCACCCAGTCATACCACAGTGCCCTCTAGTGGTGCTTTTTTTTGCAAACTTAGCAAATTCCAGTTGACTTGATGACCTTTTGTTGTTTTTTATTCTGTTCTTCATTGTCTTTTAGGGTTTCCACCACTCACCATCACTGCTTCCTTCCCCAACTGTTCATAGTGTGTGTGTTCATGTCTCATTCTGTTTCACAGCTGTCTACTCACAAGTCTGTTTATATATATTTATATATATACATATTAAGACAGGGGGGGGAATG
>CAXHJY010001353.1:40000-50000 GCA_964016885.1 Eledone cirrhosa
CCTACATTGGTTTTATAATTTAATTTCACCATGGAACATGTTCCACTATACCAAAGAGTTCATCACTCTCTCAGGATTAAACTTGAGTAAATGTGTGTATATGTATTTTTGTATGTTTGTATACATATTCCTGTATATATATATATATATTTCTTGCATATATGTATGTATTCTTGTATATGTCTATAAATATATTCTATATATGTATATAGATGTATTCTTACAATGTCTTGCATATGTGAATTTCTGTAAATGTTTAGATATATGCATGACTTCACAATGTGCTATTCCCCAAGAGAGAGCAAATCCTCTGCTCTACACTCAAATATTCCAACTCCTTCATGACATATTTAGCATGAAATAATGGAATGGACTTCTGTCTGTTTCGATGATTAGTGTTCCAGTTATTTTGATCGACAGAACAGTTTGCTCATGCAATTAAGGTATAAGTTAAGTGTTCTACAGACATATGTACTGTTAATGTAATTCTCAGGGAGATTCAGCATAACACTGTGTTACAAGGCTGGCCCTTTGAATTACAAGTACAGTCTATCTGACGGGTTTCCAAACAATTTCCATCAACCAAATCACTCACAAGGCATGGGTCAATTCAAGGCTATTATAAATGACATCTGCCCTTGATGTCACGCAGTGGGATCAAACCCAGGACCTAATGATTGTGTAGCAAACTTCCTAAGCGTTCGGCCATGCTTCATCCACACATGTATAAAGAAACCAACCAATATAGAGATGTTTAGTAGAAGATTCTTAATTGTTGTTTAACCCCTTGCCAATTATATAGAGTATGGTAAACTGACCTTAACTCCTGATAGTCTTAGGGGCGCCATCCTGACGTGTCTTGGGTACTTTAAACCTGGCAGAAAAAGAATTGAACCTAATACTACATTGGTACTTTATTTATCAACCTCAAAAGGATGGAAAGTAAAGTTAACCTATGCAGGATTTGTACTCGGAGAGTAGTGAGCCAAACCAAATATTGTGGCATCTGCCTTCCTAGAGTAGACATACCGATGATCAAAGGTCATTCCTGCCATAGCCATAATCCCTTTATTTTCTTATACAATGTGTCCTTCTTCACCCACTTATTCCTGAGAGGGTCGTGGAGGCAGTCCTCAAACACCCCCTCCAGCAGGTCCTCTCAGAAGCAACCATCTCCAACTGATCTGGCTGGATCACTAAGCATGACCAACTCAGCTTATGGATGTTATCCAAGTATCTTGCTCAGGGTCTATCCTTGGGTCTCTTGCCGGTTGGTTTTTACCTCTAAAATGTATCCTTATTTATTTATTATATGGTAGGCTGTGATTTGGAGGAGATTTGGCTATTATTTCTAGTAAGTTGAGACCTATAGTCAACCATAGCCATACTCTATTACCTTCATAACAGAGATGTATATGAAGGCATATACAAGAGTTTTATGAATATTTTAAGCTGTGATCATCTCAGAAGCTGTGTGAGAATGTCAGACATGCATTTCTGGATTTTTATGCATCATCAGTGACTTTTAATCACTGAATAGTGAGTGTATATATGTATGAACATGTGGTTGAATAGTGAGTTTATTTATATATAGATATAGATATATTATTTGTTTATACTTTGGCGCTATCGGATGTGTATGTAGACAGCATGTATTTATGTATATGGATGCATTTGATTAGTGTTGTATGTGTGTATATAGACAAGCTTGAACAGTGAGTGTACGTGTACATAGACAGTATTGAACAGTGAGTATGTATGTTGACAGGTCTGGAAAATGAGTACATGTGTGTAGACAGGGTGTGTATATGTATATGTCAACAGGTCTGAGCAGTGAGTGTATATGTATGTAG
This sequence comes from Eledone cirrhosa, assembly GCA_964016885.1. Lineage (NCBI taxonomy): Eukaryota > Metazoa > Mollusca > Cephalopoda > Octopoda > Eledonidae > Eledone > Eledone cirrhosa. The sequence goes on from CAXHJY010001353.1 coordinate 41,854, forward strand.
ACATGTCTGAACAGGGAGTATATATATGAATACTTGCGTAAATTTTGAATAATTTCTGTGGTATGTTTCATTGAATAAACAAACAACTATAAGGCAGGCCTTTCCAAAGTAGGAGTTGCCACTTCAATGAGGCCTCCACAAAAATTCAGAGGTTGTTAGTACAATTGAGAAATTATTTTTTAGATTCTAGCTCTATTTACTAATTATAGCTATTTTTCCTGCAAGCAGTTTTCTGGAGTAGATTTTACATATCTGGTCTTTCATAGTGAAAATTGCCAATGGTTGATTTTAATGAAAATGTGTGAAGCTCCTCAGGCAGAGAAGAGGTCCAAATTTCTTTTATCAAACTGAAAGGAAGTGGAAACGTGAACAATTTCTATTTTTAAAATAAATGGGACTACAACTCCAAAACGTTTGGGATGGCATGCTGTAAGGAACTATCCCCCAAAAATGAAAAATATTGATTTCCTTTGATAAAAGCTAGAGAAATATTGTTAGAAAATTGTTGTCCAGTGTATTGACCTCCATTGCATTTATATCAATCTCAAAGGAATGTAATGCTTCATCTATTCCACTGGGATTTCAACTAAGTACAGGAGGAAATTAATACATATGAGACATTTACCATTTCTGTCATCTTTACATTAAGGTTACTCTATATTAAGTTACCAATATATTAGTCAGATCAACTTTGCCTTTCATCCTTTTGGGGGTCAGTACTGGGTGTGGTGGGTTAACAGGATTGTTAGTGTTGGTCAAGATGCTTTGCAGTGTCTATTTTGGATCTTTGTGTTCTTATTTCAAATTCTACATATTGTCCAACCCATCTTGGTCAATGTAGAAGACAGGTAGGCCTAAAAACCAACATCTTTACCATGGTTTCATCCTCCAGGAGATTGAAAACTATGGGGTAGTAAAAATATTGATAGTTTTGGATTAATAATAAATATGTAAGGGTTGAGCAGAAAATATCTAAAAACAAGTCTCTAAACTCTTTCATTTCCATATTTCTAATGGAATACTCTGATAATGGTTTTTAAATAATTTTGAAAATAATCAAGAATTTTGAGTGATTTAGTAATATAACTTTCGCATTGAGTTGGTATTAACAAAGGTCTTAGAGATAAAATTATGATGGAAGATTTTTATATGAATATAAATAGTACTCGCTGTAAATGAGGTTGACGTTAGGAAAAGCATCCAGCAGTAGAAACCAAGCCAAAATCAGTTCTGTATAAGCAAGGCATGGTCACCTGACCTAGCATTGCCCACAACAGGACAACTCATCTAACCCATGCTAGCATGGAAAAATGGATATACACTAAAATGATAAACACTAAAATAAACATGTATCATAGACCCAGGGGCCATTTCAGGTGATTTGGTAACAGAAGGGTTAATTCAAATGTTTACAGTATCTTTTCAAGGCAATAGATTGTTGTAAAATTTGATATATTAGAGTAAAAAATTTAATTTTTAATGCAATGCAGTCATAATACTGTTTTGTACTTTTTTAAGAATGCTTTGCTAATACAGTTTCATGTGGAACAGGATGTTGTTAAATTAGCAATATATTATTAATAATGTATATTAAATTATCAAATTATATAATTTAACCTGGAATAATAATGGCTCATCATTTCTACTTTCCCTCCTCTGAGTCTTTTATTTGGCATTCAATCATACTTGCATGTCCATATAATGCAAAATTCTGGCATTTATAACTTATTCACTTTCATCATTTATATGATGCATGTAATAGTTGAGACTGTGATGGTTGAGCATGGTGAGGGAATAGATGAATGGTGCATGCTGGGTAAATAAGGTAAAATAAGAATAAATGCAGCAAATAATGCAGCAACAAAAAGGGAGAGAAATAAGAGACATAGGTCAGATAAAACCATGAATGTAATGTCAAAAAATAAATCAATGGAGAAGTGTTGTGTTGCACACCTATCCAACCCAGACTAACTTGAAAAAAACTAACATTAACTACCTTTTTTATACCAAACTAGATGTAACTGCTTCTGGTTCTACAATACAAAATTATTTGAAATGTGTGCACCCCAATGCAAATGACAGTAATAATAGTTCATCACTATAAACGATAAGTAAAGTTCACAGAGCTGCCTGCAAGGAATCAAACCTCACTTCTCTTAACTGCCGAACAAGTTTGTCAAGCACTAGGCTAAAAAGCCACTGACCACCAATTCCAGCTTTTTAGAAAATGTTAAGCCTTTAACTGAAATTGTAGTTGTTTATTTTAAAGTATTTGTTCGTAGTTATCTAAAAATCTTCCATCATAATTTTATGGAAGTACATTTATGTTCCAAACACCAGCTTAATACTAAATCTGTCCAAATTGTTGGATTTAAAAGAAGAAAAAAAATTAAATATCAGTCTCTTTCACTAGAAATATGGCAATAAAAGAATTAACATCATACTGATGAAACACAATAAAGCAGAAACAAGTTGTATTCAAATATTAGAGCAATAACTATAACAGCTGAAACATAAGAGCATTTTAATAAATATCAACCCTTTTCTTACTACAGTGTTTCCTCTATTTTTAGACCTACTCCAAAAATACGCCCTAGCGCATTTTTTCGAAAAACATTAATATAAAAAATAATATAAAATGCAGATTTCCTGAGTCATGTTAATTACTAATATAATGATACATGACAGTTTTTGAATAAATATATCTTTTATTTATTTTTGGACAACATGCTTTGTGGCATAGAGTTGTGGTCCTTTAACTTGGGATGAATTGGTATCAAACGGATTGTTTTCTTCAGAAAAGTGTGATTTGTGTTTCAACCCCAATGCATGGCACTTAGCTGTCGTAAGGAAGTCCATTGAGTGTGTTTGTGTGTTGTCACGCATGTTATATTGACATCATCATCATCATTTTACGTCCACTTTTCCCTGCTTGCAAGGGTGGGACGGGAACTGATTCTGGCTTGATCTCTACAGCTGGATGCCCTTCCTAACACCAACCTCATTTACAGTGAGTGCTGGGTGCTTTTTTGCCGTGGCACCTCCACCACCACTTTGCAGTGGAATGATAGGGACCCCAGTCCCTATCATCTCATTTCTACAGCTGAGTAAACTGGAGCAATGTGAAATAAAGTGTCTTGCTCAAGGAAACAACACATCACATGACACTATTTGTAAAAAAAAAGAAGCTGACATTGAATGTCAGCATGAGATATAAGATATGGGTTGGTATTAATAAGGGTATCTGTTCATAGAAAATGTAGATATAAAAACGATGAGGATGATGATGATGGTGACAGTAATGAGATGATTATATGGTAGTTGTGATGTTGATGATTGTGGTGGTGGCAGTGATAATGATTGCGGTTTGTGATTGCGGTGGTGATGGTAATGAGATGATTTTGTGGAGCGGTGGTGGTGGTGAATATGAGGATGATCGCAATGGTGATGATCATCATTTGGTCAATCAAATCAAAACCAATGAACACTTGACAAAATAGATTAAAACAACAATAATTTTAGTCTATTACACATTTCATTTCCACAATAATATAGAAGATCTTGTATGCCATTGTAGATGGAAGCTGTACAATTGTAGTTTACTGAATATTTGCATATTTATCATTTATTGTAAAAATGTTCTTAATATTGATTGGAAAAAAATAAGATAAAAAATATAATTTTTTTCTTTAATTACTTACTTTTCTTTGTTTTTTTGCTTTTTTTCTTTGTTAATTAATTTCAAACATAGATTAAATGAGTATCTCTATTCTTCTAATTAATTTTAATAAAAACGCTTCATTTCAATTTAAGTAAATTGCATTTGTAATATTTTCTCCAAGTCTAAAGTTTAGTGAAATGATTTCCGATTGAAAATTCTGTGAATGCCCCAATTTCTTGGCAAGTTCACTTGAACTTCATAATCATGTTCATTATAATACTTCTCTAAAGAAACACAACATAGAATTTAACCCTTTTGTTACTATATTTCTAATGAAAGGCATTACATTATTTTCAACTCATATTGAAAATAATGAAAGATTTGAAGCAATTTTGTAATATAACTCATTTTCTTATTAACCTCTCCAGATAACTCATCCTAATATGTATGCATTCCAGTGCCACAGACGAGATAACTCGTTTCCAACAGTTCATAACTTCATTTTATTGAGAAAAATAAAATGGCATAGCAACAGGTTAAGCTGGTGGATTGGCAGTAATAGTAGAGCAACATGTTTTGCAGCATATAGTTATGGCCCTTTGCATTCTGATTTCAAATCCTGCCAAAGTTAGCTTTGACTTTCATCCTTATGAAGTCGATAAAATAAAGTACCAGTAATGCACTAGGGTGCGATTTAATCGACTTTTCCCTCCCCAAAATTGTTGGCCTTTTTGCCTAAATCAGAAACCATATTTCTAATGAAAGACACTGCTTATGATTTTCAACTCTTATTAAGCTGTTGTTTGGAGCATAATTTAAGTTAGGATGGATGATTTTTAGATGAATATAAATGATTAACACTTTTGTTACTATATTTCAAATCAAAGCCTCTGTCTATGATTTTCAAATCATTTTAAAAATAATAATTTGAAGGAATTTTGTAATATAACTAACTTCATTAAGATAGTGTTTGGAACATAACTTAACAAAGGTACTTACATAAAGTTATGATAGATTTTTAGATAAATATAAACACTTTCATGACCATATTTCTAATGAACACTGCCAATTATTTTCAAATTATTTTGAAAATAATTTAGAAGAATTTGATATAACTTTCTCATTACTAAGCTGTTGTTTGTAGCATAACAGTTTCTTGATGTGTTTTTTTTTTCTTTTTTAAATGTGTGTTTTGGAACTCAGTCAGTTTTAACAATGAATGTTCTGCTGGTTCAAACAATGGAACAGCCTACCAGTGAAATTAATGTTGTTGAGCACACTTAAAATAGTTCTCAGGGAAATTCAGCTTGTCACTGTGTAAACAGGCTGTCCCTTTTGAATTTCAGATACAACTTATTTTTGCCAGCTGAGTGGACAGGAACAATGTAAAATAGTGTTTGCTTGAAGATACAATTCATCACTGGTTGGTCAGAACACTCTTAACAATTCCTCTCCACATCACTACAATCCAGCATTGCTGTTCCCAGTGCTCTGGGATGGATTCCTGAATATTGTGAGAGTCTCTGGATATCATTTTTCAACAATGGACACTTTCAGAGGGCTTCCAGAGGAGAAGCGATCAAATATTACTTCCTCTGATGCCCTAAAACAATGACCTGCGAACTGGAGTCTTTGCATTAACTCACCGTCTCACTATTGTGAGCCAAACACCTAACCATTAAGCCGCACACCTTCACAGGTATAAAACAAACATCTTTCGTATTATAGAACCATGGACAGTTTCAAGTAGTTGGATATCAAGAGTTCAGGCTTAGAATTTCTAATTTTACTATTTTACCTTCTATGTATAATATAGCTATGGACATGACTAAATGGTTAAGTTCACTTCCCAAGTGTTAGGTCATGGGTTCGATTGCACCATATGGCATTGTGGCATCTTGGGCAAGTATCATTTTCCCATAAGCATATGAATGAAATTTGGTAGATGGGAACTGTTTGGAAGTCTGTCAGATGAACTGTACCTGTAATTCAAAGGGTCTGCCTTGTCTCACACTGCGTAATGATGAATCTCCCTATGTCTGTGGAATGCTCAGCCACCTACACATGGCTTTCACAAGCAGACTATTCCATTGATTGAACAACTGGATTGCTCATCATCAAAACTAAAATTGGTTTATTCCATTTTATTTATATTTACACACACACACACATACGCATGCGCGCTGGCTACACATGTACACACTTCCCCCCCCCCCCCCCTCCACCCCTTCCCACACCCCCGTCCACCCCTTCCCACACCCCCGTCCACCCCTTCCCACACACACCTCCCCTCCACCCCTTCCCACACACACACCTCTCCTCCACCCACTCCCACATACACCTCCCCTCCACCCACTCCCATATACACCCATTTGGACAGTTGATTTATTAGATACCCTTTGAATCCTTTTTTACTCAGTTCTGCTTTCTCTCACTCACTCCTTTAAAGGTATCAATATTATAGAACAGCCCCCCCCCTTCATTCGTACCTCTAGACTACCTTCATCACCCCCCCCCCCACTATCCCCATCATCTTATCTGTACCACCACCACACCCATCTTGTCTATACCCCTCTACCACCATCACATCTATGCCTCCACCACCACTACATCTATACTACCACCACCACTACATCTGTACTCCCACCACTGCCAGATCTATACCTCTACCTTCACTCCACCCCACATCCCACCCCGTCTCTAACCACCCCTTCCACACCTGCCTCCATTCTCCAATTACTTCAATAAATCTACAATGGTTTAGATATCCTGACAATCCCTTTTTAGCATTTCAGTTTGAAAATAGAGAACCTGCACACACACCTGTACACACACCCATACACACTCACACACCTTGACCTACCTATTTACCTGGATATCTTGTCTGGGGTGAAGTTGATTACTTATTGCTATATTTATCTCGGGTGTCTCAAGTTAAAGTACTTTCTTTATGAAGATCAAAGCCTCAGAATAGTTTGGGTTTGGTAGATAGCATATCAGCGAGTCAAGGGCAGGACAACCTCTCTCTAGTGTTGGTGACATGATAAAATGCACCCAGTACACTATGTAAAGAGGTTGGTGATAGAAAGGGCTTCCAGCCATAGAAAACTTGCCAAACAAAGGCTAAAAAAACTCTTTAGTTGTGTCAGAGACATAGAGATGGGGCCAATAAAATGCACCCGGGTCACTCTGTAGAGAATAAGTGCAGGAATGTAAGCCAGATGTAATCATGTGTATCCAGTTTAGAACAGGTACACACTCTCTGCTTTACTATAGGTATACTGTATCTCTTCTTTACTATAGATACACTATCTCTGCTTTACTATAGGTACACTGTATCTCTGCTTTACTATAGGTACACTGTATCTCTGCTTTACTATAGGTACACTGTATCTCTGCTTTACTATAGGTACACTGTATCTCTGCTTTACTATAGGTACACTGTATATCTGCTTTACTATAGATACACTGTATCTCTGCTTTACTACAGGTACACTGTATCTCTGTTTTACTATAGGTACACTGTATCTCTGCTTTACTATAGATACACTGTATCTCTGCTTTACTATAGATACACTGTATCTCTGCTTTACAATAGGTACACTGTATCTCTGCTTTACAATAGGTACACTGTATCTCTGCTTTACTATAGGTACACTGTATCTCTTCTTTACTACAGGTACACTGTATCTCTGCTTTACTACAGGTACACTGTATCTCTGCTTTACTATAGGTACACTGTATCTCTGCTTTACTATAGGTACACTGTATCTCTGCTTTACAATAGGTATACTGTATCTCTGCTTTACTATAGGTACACTGTATCTCTGCTTTACTATAGGTACACTGTATCTCTGCTTTACTATAGGTACACTGTATCTCTGCTTTACAATAGGTACACTGTATCTCTGCTTTACTATAGGTACACTGTATCTCTGCTTTACAGTAGGTATACTGTATCTCTGCTTTACTATAGGTACACTGTATCTCTGCTTTACTATAGGTACACTGTATCTCTGCTTTACAGTAGGTACACTGTATCTCTGCTTTACAGTAGGTATACTGTATCTCTGCTTTACTATAGGTATACTGTATCCCTGCTTGTCATAAGAAACAGCTTCTTGCATATGAAACTGTTGGTATCAGTGATCAGTTCCCAGGTCCCATCATAAAGAGGTTTACAACATGGGCCCGATAAAAAACAACAAAGCTTTGGCTCATAGAAAGACATCAGTCTGTAAGATATTGCCTCAAAAAAGGACCCCCCCCCCCTCTCACCATGCTGAATATGTAGGTTACTGTGAGGTCTTGCCAGTTTAGCAGAGGGGAAATGGCCTTAAAACTTTTACTATTGTGGTGGTGGTGGTGGTGGTGATGACAATAGTGATGATTATGATGATCAGCAGCATGCCTCTCACTGTGGCAATTAGAAGCAGAATAGAAAACAAGTTTCTATATTGTTTCTGAACAATCTCAAATTATGTTC
>CAXHJY010001354.1:10000-15000 GCA_964016885.1 Eledone cirrhosa
CCGATAAAAAACGAAACAATATAAAAGATTGGCACCAGAAACAAAAAAAATAAAACATTAAAATTATGAAAAAAAAGAAGGAAAAGAGAAATGAAATGTTTTAAATTATGAAAATCTTTAAAATAGATTTGGTAGAAGACATTGGAGGAATGTAACCTGTCACTAATTTGGTAGAAGACAGTATGTCTTTCTGTAGAGTGGGATTTGACGGATATTTAGCTGCTTTTTCCAGGAAATTGAACGCTCCAGTCGATGCTCCCTCGTTGACAACATATACACACACCAACATATACACACACCAACATATACACACACCAACATATACACACACCAACATATACACACACCAACATATACACACACAGAACTGTATTAAACGACCAAGTGAGAGAACATTATTTTCTTCAGCCACCGGAAGTTAGACATATGGAAAGCATTAAGAAAATAGCAACATAATGTTATTGGGTAAAACCTGATTTGATGTAGTAATAACGTTTGGAGTGAGGTAGTGAGAGTGAGGGAGTGAGGTTGTGGGGGTGAGGTTGTGAGAGAGTGAGGTTGTGAGAATGAGGTAGTGAGAGTGAGGTAGTGAGAGTGAGGTTGTGAGGGTGAGGTAGTGAGGGTAAGGTAGTGAGTGAGGTAGTGAGAGTTAGGTTGTGAGGGTGAGGTAGTGAGAGAGGTAGTGAGGGTAAGGTTGTGAGGGTGACGGAGTGAGGGTGTGGTAGTGAGAGTGAGGTTGTGAGAGTGAGGTTGTGAGGGTGAGGTTGTGAGAGTGAGGTAGAGAGAGTGAGGATGTTGAGAGTGAGGTTGTGAGAATGAGAGAAGTGAGGGTTAGAGAACATGTAAAGATGGCAGCCATCACTTTATGAAAAGTACTCAATAAATATAGAAAGAAAGAAATGAAAAAAACAACAGAAAACAAAAACAACACAAATTAATGCAAAACCAATTCGACACCGCCATCTTTTTTCTTTTTTTTCTTTTCTTTTCTTTTCTTTTTATATATATATATATTTTTTTCTTTTCTTTTCTTTTTATATATATATATTTTTTTTCTGTTTCACATTTCAGAGGTGAATAGGTTAGAATTGAACATTACACGTTATTATCGCTATTTTATGGTCACTGTTATGGTTATCGTTATTATTATTATTATTGTTGATGTTGTTGTTATGGTTGTCGTCGTCGTCGTTATTATTGTTGTTGTTGTTGTTATACTTAGTTCTTCGTCTTCATTTTATCTTTAATTTTAATTTCAGATCTTTTCTCATAAACTTTAGTATTATGTGTTACTACTGCTACTACTACTACTACTACTACTACTACTACTACTACTACCACTACTACTACCACTAATACTACTACTACTACCACTACTACTACCACTACTACTACTGCTACTACTACTACTACCACTACTACTACTACTACTACTACTACTACTACTACTACTACTACTACTACTACCACTACTACTACCACTACTACTACTACTACCACTACTACTACCACTACTACCACTACCACTACCACTACAACTACCACTACTACTACCACTACTACCACTACTACTACTACCACTACCACTACTACTACTACCACTACTACTACTACTACTACTACTACTACTACTACCACTACCACTACCACTACTACCACTACTACTACTACTGAAATATCTTTTGAACGTGCTTTGTATGTGATAGCTATTTCCAAAACAAAAAACTGAAACTATTATTATTAATGTAATAGTAGTAGTAGTAACACAGCAACATTATTAGTAAAAGTAGTAGTAACAGCAGCACTATTAGTAATGGTATTAGTAGTAGTAGTAGTAATAAAATATAAATGTCGTCGCCTGGGTTAACAATAGCTGCGTCCCTGAAGGAGGAATTAGCCTCGATTCTTCTCCAAATATGGACTTGAATGGTCGTTTGAAGGAGAATAATCTCAAAGGAAACTCTTCAGGTTCAGCACCAGCAGGTAGACAAGAATCTAACCGAACTGGAGAAGACTTTAAAGAAGTGATATACACATTTTACCACTCATTGAGCAAAACATTCAAATTATTAGCATAGAGTTACGGCCCTTTACGTTCTGATTTCAAATCCTGCCGAGGTTAGCTTTGCCTTTCATCCTTATAGGGTCGATAAAATAAAGTACCAGTAATGCACTGGAGTCGATTTAATGGACTTTCCCCTCCACTTCAAATTACTGGCCTTGTGCCTAAAGTAGAAATAATTATTATTTGTATTACGTGTTATATTTTATTGTATTGAGAGTATTCTATGTAATATGTGTAAACCAGTGCCCCAGCATGGCCTCAGCCGGATGGCTGGAAACAGGTAAAAGTGTAAAAGAGTGGTTTGTAGTGTTTATGCTGTAAATATTTGTAAGACTTGTAGTTTTGTTATGTCTGTGGGTGTTTGTATGATTCCCAGAGTATTATTATAAGTCTCTGTCATCCATATTCGGGTATATTCTACCATAGAATCACTATTACATATCGTTATGTTCAGCCTCTGGTGCCATACCATTCATACAGAATACTTCTTGTTTACGTCTTTTTATTAGAAAGGAAATATACCAATTATTTATTATTCATTAAAAGTGCAGACGACATCTTGCTTTTTAAAAGCAGGCGACATTTGTGTATTGAGAAGTTATCCATACTGTCACTATCATCATCATCATCACTATCATTACTATCATCACCACCACCACCACCACCACAAATATATATATTAAAATATATAATTTCCCCTGAAACAACCTACAGCAATATTTTATAGCCAACAAACCAAACCAAAACCACTTAACTATCCAATTCCTTCCCCAATCTGTAATGTACAACCATTATTCAACAACAGTCTAAAGGTAACAATAGAGTGGAATCCGAGCCGGTAGTTCCCACTCCTCCATACACTTTCCCCTTCTTCCACGATCTTTGTTACCGATCACAGACATAGGTTAGGAATATCTTCATATATTTATATATTTATATCTTTATATATTTATATCTTTATATATGTATATCTTTATATATGTATATATTTATATCTTTATATATGTATATGCTATTCTCTGCAACTATTAGTTTCCCAACAACTTGTTTTCACTGGGAAGTGGGAAATTTTTGCCTTCGGTATATATATATATATATATATATATATATTTATTCAGGTTTGAGGTTCACCACTGTATAGAGCTGGTCTATTCCGTATGGTCAATCGTAATGCAATAATATAGAGAGTACTCAACGTAAAGCAGTTCAACCCGGTCATTGAAATGATCATAGTATAATAAACCTTTCAAGGATTTACACAAATCCAGCCTCCTGTCATTTCATTATTATATATATATATATATATATATATATATATATATATATATATATATAATATGTATGGTAATCCAGTTTCCTTGATACAGCAGCAATCTCTCTTTCTCTCTTTCTTTCTCTCTCTGTGTCTCTCTCTCTTTCTTTCTCTCTCTGTGTGTGTGTGTCTCTCTCTCTCTCTCTCTCTCTCTCTCTCTCTCTCAGGAAGACTTTCATATTGAGCATCGATCATGTAAAAAATTAAGCAAAAACCTTAAAGTTTGAGGAGAGGGTTTAGTCAATTAAACCGAACCTAACACGTGATTGCAACTTTGTTGACAATGTCAGAATAAAAGCAATATCAATCACTGCCAGATTTGGGCTTGGAAAGTAAAGTACGGTAACTCTGCACTGTTTTAATATTGTCAAAGACTAACGATTCTGAATAATTGCCTTGATAAAAGTACAAAATAACAACAGCGACACATTCCTATTAAATCTTTACATTTTGGTGCACATCACGTGAGCTTGAAGGAAACAGTAACAACAGCAACAACAACAGTAACCACAACAACGATAACTACAACAGTAACCACAACAACGATAACTACAACAGTAACCACAACAACGATAATTACAACAGTAACAACAACGGTAACAATAACACAATCACCAACAAAACTAACGAGTAAACCTCTACTTGTTCCCTCCATCTACAAAAATAGCTGTTAAATACGCCTCAAATAACACGATACTGTTTTAATAGAAGAGTGTACTGAATAATGGAGTAGAAAACAGACGGGATAGTCACGACTGTATTTCTTTTGATCATTGGTGGTCTGTTGAATGAAAGCTGACTTGAGGGAAAGGGAGGTAAGCAAGAACAATGACTGCATAATAACTCACCACCACTACCACCACCACTACTACGACCACCCACACCACAAGTACAAACACCAGCACCGCCACCACCACTTCTACTAACACCACCATAACCACTAACACCATCACCACCAGCATCACTACCATCAACATAGCCACACACAGACATTCATTCACAGCCATGCACACACACACAAGCGCATACACACACACACAAGCACATACACACCAACCCGAGCACCCGTACACACATAACGCACACATATACACACACACACACAGCCGTACACACACGATTAGACGTACGCAATCTTACATAACACACAGACATATACACACATACGCATAAACATACAACTACACACACATAAGCAGAAACAGGAAAAAGAAAAGAAATAAAAAAGGCCCCAAAACAAAAGACGATTTCACTCTCTTTTAAAATTTTAAAATCTAAAGTTGGACGTGATTTGGGAGAAAACCGCAGAAAAAACAGCAGAAAACGTGGAGAAAACCTGTGGAAAAGAGAATTAACAACTACGTGTTGGATTGTCAGGTGGAAATATTATCCGCTACTTTGTTAGTTAAACAATAAAGAAAAGCACACTTTTGGATATAAAAATTGTTTGAAAGAGTATTTCAATTTGAATTAATTTTCGGTAGAAATTGACGAGGTATTATCTTGCGTTCGTATTAGGTTTCTAATTAATTCACATTCAACAGTTTGAAATAAATGGAGAAAAAATATATAAATTATATAAAGAAAGAAAAAAAAAGAAAAGATATAGATACAGGTATTGTT
>CAXHJY010001354.1:20000-22500 GCA_964016885.1 Eledone cirrhosa
TAGTATAGGCACAAGGCCCTTAATTTGAAGGGGAGGGGAAAGTCGCTTAAATCGACCCCAGTGCATTACTGGTGCTTTATTTTATCGACCCCGTAAGGATGAAAGGCAAAGTTGACCTCGGCGCGATTTGAATTCAGACCGTAAAGGGCGGTAACTCGATTCTGCAAAGCAGCATGTTGTTCAACGCTCTACCAATTCTGCCAATCAATCAATAATAATGATGATTTTATTTATTTGCCACAAGGGCCTCAGATGAAGAAGATATTACAAAACAAGTTACTACATTAACGTGGAGTTTATATAGAAATAAGAAAACATGTAGCAAGTATAGTGTAGAAGATAATTGTAGCCATTACACAAGGTATTCAGTTCTCCTGGAACAGAGAACTTAATACCAAAGTCGTGACCATGTTTATGACTTATCTGTGTATGTTGTTGTTTAAGATTTAAAATTTAAATAAACAATTAAATAAAATCTTTGACTTCTTTTCAATTAATCTTTTCGATTGAATAAACAGGTGAGGTGAAAAGGTGAGGTGAAAAGGCTTATCTGTGGAGTTATGAAGCGAAATAATTCATATCTGTGTTTTGTGATAGAAAACTGAAATAAAATATAGCATAAAAAGAGCTGGAGCTACAGTTTAAGAGATTAAATGTTTGGTCTTATCTTTTGCTTCTTAGCTGGAATTCATTCCATTCAGTTTCGAGATATTTTTCACAGGAGGAATAATGTGATTTGTTTTCTCTTGGTGTAGGGTGGTAAAGGTGGGGTTATGGTTGGTGGTGGGGAAACACAGGCCAGTTGGTCAAGATATACATATGAGGAATATTTAAAAGACGCATATTGATAGAATTATCAACAGAAATCATATTGTAAAGAAAAGAGGAAAGTGTAAAATGCAAACAAACGATAAGACAAACGTTTTGAATTTAAACTTTAACTTTATATAAATAAAATAAACTATAAATATACAAATATATACTAAAAAAACAACAACATATACTGTAGATATAAAAAGGTAACCTTTAACTGAAAATATCGAAAAATAATGTATAAATATAGAAATAGGTACTTTAAATATACAGAGGTAAAATTTAATTGAAAATATATAAATTTATATAATACTAGCAGTGGTACCCGGCGTTGCACGAGATAAGGTATTTTGGAACGCGGGCCGCCAACAGACCTAATCGTGGAAAAACTGCATGCCTGGTCAATATGTAAAGAAAATAAACCGAATACTCTGATGGCTGGATAATCTTTAAGATTTTCCTCGATGAAGCAGGAAAAATCCAAGTTTTCACCTAAGGGATCAAGAAAATAAATTTTTTTTTATGTGCATAATATGCCTCCAAAAAGCCCTAAAAAGCTGAAAAAATGAAGTTTTTCACCTAATGCAGGCCCTAGGCCATAAAAATGTTGGATTTTCTTTGCTCACGGTATGAAGAAGAGACTGACTAATACATAGACCGATTTCCTTGAAAGTGTAACTGACATAACGCCCCAAAAACCCCTAAAAAGCTTAAAAAAACGCAGTAATGCGGGCGCTAAGAAATCAAAAAGTTGAATTTTTGATGTGCAAAACCACTCCATGAAACATAAGTAATACACATGTAAAGTTTGAAAAAAATAGGTTAGGTACTTCTCGAGTTTTAGGGATTCAAACTCTCTCTCTCACACACACTGACATCCCCAGGGAAGTGACATAATGCAGACATACAGACAGATATTATAAGGGCGCGACGTTATATGTATGTATCTATCTGAAAAGAGAAAGACTAAGAATTATAGAGAGAGATCGCCTAATGCGGTCCCTAGGGCATTGAAAATTAGAATTTGTTTTTGTTCAGAACACTCCCTGAAACATAAGTATTACATGTGTAAAGTTTGAAAACAGTCGGTTGGGTGCTTCTCTAGTTTTAGAGATTCAAACTCACACACACACACACAGACAGACATCCTCAGTTTTATATATATAGACTAGCAGAAAACCAACTTTCAGGGCGGTTTTCTGCTAGTCTATATATCTAAAACAGAGAATGTCTGTCTGTCTATCAGCTCACTAAAACTTGAGAACCATCCAACCGATTGTTTTCAAACTTTAGACATGTAATACTTATGGTCCTGTGAGTGTTTTGAGCAAAGATTATTTCAAATTTTCAATGCCCTAGGGACCGCATTAGGCGATTTAGCGTTCTCTCTATATAATTCTTAGTCTTTCTTTTTAGATAGATACATAGATATAACGTTGCGCCCTTATAATATCTGTCTGTCTGTCTGCATTACGTCATTATAACGCGCTCAGCGCGATTCCCTCGGCCTCAGTGACCAAAGTCAGTGGAGAGGGGAAGGTAATGTTTCTGTAGCACGTGTTTTAGCGTCTATTCACTCTCTCTCTCTCCCTCCCGCTATCCCCCTCTCGTAATCTGTCTCTTTCTTTCACTCTCACTCTCTCTCTACGCACGTGTTCCACTGTCGGACAGACAGACAGAGAAATTG
>CAXHJY010001354.1:27500-32500 GCA_964016885.1 Eledone cirrhosa
ATGAACGCACACATACATGTATCAGTGTGTAGTATATATATATATATATATATATGCATACAGACACAAACATATATGAACGCACACATACATGTATCAGTGTGTAGTATATATATATATATATATATATGCATACAGACACAAACATATATGAACGCACACATACATGTATCAGTGTGTAGTATATATATATATATATATATATATATATATATGCATACAGACACAAACATATATGAACGCACACATACATGTATCAGTGTGTAGTATATATATATATATATATATATATATAAATATATGCATACAGACACAAACATATATGAACGCACACATACATGTATCAGTGTGTAGTATATATATATTTTAAAGATAATTGTTTGATATTGGAACAAAAAAAAAAAATGTTATTTTCTAAGTGCTGCGTAACAGGTTAATGTATTACTCCTACCGTGTGTTATTATATATACATATATATATATATATATAATATGTGTGTGTATGTATATATATTAGGAGCCATTTTGTAAAAGACCCAGAGAAATAACGAGGAAAAAATAGATTTTCCTTATAATATTTATCGGCCGTGTATAATCCTCTGTACTCCATTCTCAATTAACTTTTTTTTACTTTTTCACATGAAATACATTCAACATTATTAATACTGATATTTCTATTATAATATATTTGGCACAGTTCATTTAACTTATATCAAATATTTATAATACAACATTTATCGATAAATTATTTTTTCTTTTTATAAAAAATAAACCCAAAATAATTTTTCAAGCTAATAAAGTTCCGATATTTTTATGTTATAACTAAAATCAATTGATTTTAAAACAAAATTTATAGATACGATAAAAATAGTTGTGTATTAAGTTGGTTCTACCATATTTTCTCTCATAAGTGACGTTACTAAAGAAAAGGAATTTAATGAAACTGAAGGGCTTTTATATTTATTAACCGTTTCTATACACATATACGCACATACACACCACACACAACCACACATACACACATATACACACACCACACCACACACACATACACACCACATACACACCACACAGACATACACACCACACATACACACCACACATACACACATACACACACACACCACACACACATACACACCACACATACACATACACACATATCACACCACACACACATACACACCACATACACACCACACACACACACATACACACCACACACATACACACCACACACCACACACACACATAATACTCTCTTATAATTTCTCCATGTACAGAGAGAGAGAGAGAGAGAGAGAGAGAGAGAGGTTGTATCCTAGAAGGTTTCTGGCATGTTTTAAGGCCCTCATCAGAGAAGACACAATTTGCTTTGCGGCATAGAGTTACGGCCCTTTACGTTCTGAGTTCAAATCTCGCCGAGGTTAGATTTGCATTTCATCCTTATTGGTTTGATAAAATAAAGTACCAGTAATGCACTGAGGTCGATTTAATCGAAATTGCTCCCTCCCCGTCAATATGCTGGCCTTATACTCCCAAATTCTCTTCCATCTTACCATATAAGGAATTCAAACCTACTGTGAAAATATCTTTTGTTTTCAGTAATGGGTTACACACACACACACACACACACACACACACACACACACACACACACACACACACACACACACACACACACACACACACACACACACACACACACACACACACACACACACACACACACACACACACACACACACACACACACACACACACACACACACACACACACACACACGATATTCACACAAAAACTTCAATATTGATGTTTGTTTCGTTTTACTTTTGTTTTTGTGCTTCTTATCTTTCTTTGTTTTATTCCTGAGAGATAGAGAGAGAGAGCGAGAGGGAGAGAGCGAGGTAGAGAGAGAGAGAAAGAGAGCGCGAGAAAGAGAGAGATAGAGAGAGAGAGCGAGAAATATATAGAGAGAGGGAGAGATAGAGAGAGAGCGAGAAAGAGTGAGTGAGATAGAGGTTCTTTACATAAAACTTGAGCAAACGTTCAACAGTTCTGTGTTGTGTTGTGGTTTGTGTCGAATGACTTGTGATATAAGTTGTTTGTGTTGTGGTGTGTTGTGGTTTGTGCTTGCTGTTAGTGTTGTGGTTTGTTGTGTTTTGTGTTGTTAGTGTTGTGGTGTGTTGTGGTTTGTGTTGTTAGTGTTGTGGTGTGTTGTGGTTTGTGTTGTGGTGTGTTGTAGTTTGTGTTGTTTGTGTTGTTGTGTTTTGTGTTGTTAGTGTTGTGGTGTATTGTGGTTTGTGTTGTTTGTGTTGTTAGTGTTGTGGTGTGTTTTGTGTTGTGGTGTGTTGTGGTTTGTGTTGTGGTGTGTTGTGTTTTGTGTTGTTAGTGTTGTGTTGTGGTGTGTTGTGGTTTGTTTGTGCTGTGGTGTGTTGTGGTGTGTTGTAGTTTATTATAAAAGTTGTGTTTTATCTAGTGTCTAGTATCAAATGTAGAAATATTGTCTTTCAAGCTAAAATGATGGAGCAGAAACATCATAAACTTTAACAGACATGAAAGAAATGGAAATTTATGAAGGTTTTTCCTGTTAACATTTCGACTAAAATTACATCTGCAAACAACAACAACGACAACCGCAAACAACAACAAATGAGAAATATAAATCCTACATGCCAATCAAAGGTTACACTCGGATTTCTTTAGATGAGATATGTAAATTATATGCTGCTACTACTACTACTGCTGCTGCTACTACTACTATTACTACTACTGCTGCTGCTGCCACTACTGCTACTACTACTACTACTACTACTACTACTACTACTACTACTACTACTACTACTACTACTACATTATATTTTCCCCTCTTGAGATGAGGTTGTAGTATTTTTTACAATAACTATTCTATCATTTCACACATGCACATACACACACACACACATGCACACACACACATACACACATGCACACTGATACAGACACACAGAGACACATTTACACACACACACACACACATATATATATACATACACGCATATGTGTGTGTGTGGGTACATGACTATATGGGTGTATGAATATGTGTATATATTTGTATGTCAATATATATATATATATATGTGTGTGTATGGGGGAGTGTATGTATCAGTATATATGTGTATATATATATATTTTTGTAGTATCACATATGCACATATATATTTTTACTGAATATATGTGTAAGTTATGGACCACACATGTACACCTTATCTTAGATTATGAGTTCAAACTGATTGTGGTCATATCACTGTGCTAACCTCACCTCTAAGGAATTTGGCCTTCACAGATATAACACTATTTTCTAAATATATTCTCGTAAATGTTGAAATATCCAAGGAGGTAGTTCCAGTCGATATTTTCTCTTTACTATGATATTTCATTTTATCGTAAACCATTATAATGTAGTTTAGTTAAAAAATAAATATTAATTACCACTTATCTACTTATTATTTTTTAAACGAAGGAAGAAGGCACAAGTATATTTATTAGATTATATAAATATGGGATTAAATTCTTTAGAGTTTAGCTAAAAGATTACATTTTAATATGGAACATTAGCAATGCCATTATATAAACTGTTATTTATTGCCTTCACTTTTCTTTATGTAAGCTACTTAGAAGTTATTGCAATCTCAATCTACGAGAGAAAATATTCCTATTTACAGTTTTAAATAATGTATTTTTCAAAAACGAATTTTAGATAATTTCAGATAATATTGCGTTTAGCTTAATTTTAATATTTTAATAGCTAATTAAAGATTAATAAAAGAAAATTCTTGCGTGATTGAAGTGGAATCATTCTCCAATATATGACAATTTAACAAGAATGTCATTGGAAACTAATTATTAAAATTTGCTTTTATACTTGAATTCCATGCTGATTATTTGTCATGCTAGAAATAGCAGACAACTATCTCTCATATCACACACTAATGTGATTATAAAAGTAGATATATTAAAGTAATCTTAGATACACTAAATATGAGTGAAGGTATATGGCCTAGTGGTGAGGGTGTTGGGCTTAATAATTGTTTCTACTTTTGGTACAAGGCCAGCAATTACCCAGTGCATTACTGGTACTTTATTTTATCGACCCCGTGCCGAGTTTACTAGAATTATTCTTTTGTAAGGCGGCAGATTTGCAGAATCAATTGAACGTCTGTTTTGCGATATTTATTCTGGTTCTCTGCCTTCTAAGTTCAAATCCCACCGAGGTCATCTTTACCTTTCATCATTTCGAGATCGATAAATAAAGTACCAATCAAGTACTGGCACCAGTTATTCCTATTTCTTACTCCCCCCTCTCTCTGGAGGTAATCAGCTTTATATAGACTTGGATGTGGATGTACTCCGCTATGTTTGTACCGTATATCACGACGACGGCCCTTCGACTTCATCAGAAGTTCTTGGCCTACTTATATTTTAAATACAACTTTAAAACAATTATCAAAGTTACACTATCGCTGAATAAGTAGAAAGCTGAATGTTTTCTATATTTTGCCGAGCATTGGTAGAAATTTTCTTTCGTTTCAAAACTAGGGATTATTGATATAGTAATAGTGAATAAATTGATTTCCTCTCTTTTCTGAAAGCCTTTTATTCGATTTAAACATTCTTATTTTCTCTTTCTAATGATTATAAATTTATCATCATTGCACTGACCGTGTTACACGGCAATTCATTTATTATATAATACATGGTATTATGTTTTATAGAACAAAACACACAACAAACAAATTCCCATTCAAGATTAATATGCAAATGGAAGAGTATAATAGAAGATTGCGAGAGAATCTTTCTCTATGAAAGTAAGAATGGTAAAAGAAGGAGGAAAGAAAGTCAAAGAAAAAGGCAACAGAAGCAAATAAAGATGAGTTGTAAAGACAGAACTGTGAGTTGCGTGAGAGCAAACAACGAGGAAGAAATGGCCGACGGCTGACAACTAAATATATTTAGTTATT
>CAXHJY010001355.1:0-2500 GCA_964016885.1 Eledone cirrhosa
GAGAGAGTTAAATAGTTATGTCTACTTATAATATCAAACATATGTTTACAGAAGCTGAGAAAGACAGATAAACAGAGGGAGGTATATATATATATATATATATATATATATATATAGAGAGAGAGAGAGAGAGAGAGAGAGAGAGAGAGAGAGAGAGGAGAGATACACATACACACACATATATATATATACACACATATATATATATATACACACATATATATGTATAGCGAGAGAGAGGGAGAGAGAGAGTGTGGAAAAAGTGAGAAAGATAAAGTAAATGTTTACAAAGGTTGTACATCGAAAGTATAAAGACGAGCTAAATTACATTTCTAAGAAAACAAAAAGTTCAGAGGAGAATATTTGGCTCCGAAATATATGTTTTAATGAAAATTGTTCTAGATCTGATGTCAACATTTTCATAACAATGTACTTAATTGTTGATCTTACAGTCTATCACTATCCGTGCTGGTGAAATATATAGGACATATGAGGTTTATCTTATAGTCTTTCACTAACACTATCAGTAATCTTAATACAGAGGGTATGTGAGGTAGGTATTTCAGTCTACCACTGATACTGACTTTCAGTGGTGTTATTATATATAGGATATATGTGTATGTGTGTGAGTGACTGCGCGCGCGTGTGTGTGTGAGTGAGTGTGTGTGTGAGTGAGTGTGTGAGTGAGTGTGTGTTGGATCTCAGTCGGTTCCGACGATGAGTGTTCCAGTTGTTTGATCAACGGAACATTCTCCTCGAGATACTAACGCACACATCGCTGAGCATTCTACAGGCACGTGTGCCCTTCATGTAGTTTTCAAGGAGATTTAGCATAACGCAGAATCTGACATGGCTAACTATTTGAGTTACATGTACAACACATTTTTTTCCAAGTGAGCGAACTGGAGAAACACGAAATAAATCTCTTGCTTAAGGCACAACGTGCCACCAGAAATCGAATTTACAGCCTTACGATTGATAACTAATCCCTGTGAGCCATACGCCACACACCTTCACAGGATATGTGAGGCTGATCTTACAGCCTACTACTAACCCTGTCAATAAGAAGTGGTATTGATATAAGATATATGAGTGTTGTGGGGATAGGATATAGCTGCTTGCTGGGCAATATATTTTCTGATATCTTGTTACAACTCACGTTCAGAATTCAATCCCACCAAGATCAATTTTCTTTGTCTTCCATGTGAGATACTTATCAGTCAGATTCTACGCTTCATGAAATCTACTTTTTTAATAGTTTCCTGTCAGAAAGTAAAGAGAGACTATGACTACGAACTTCGTATACCCACCAATTTTTGACACTTGGGGGAAATTTGGGGTGAATTTTGTGGATGAAGGACGACGTTCTGAAGAGTGCTACAGAAATAGTTAATGTAGAGCCTGAAATAGGATACGCATCATCATCATCATCGGCGGCCTCAGCCAAAATGGACTCAACAATTGATCTCCACGTGGGTCTATCGTTTATTGCCGTTGCCAAGTCCTGGATTTCAATACCAGAATCTCTGGAGATGACATTGGGGTAGGAGAGCTGCGCCCCCTGTTATTAATGGGTGTTGAGAGGAGAAGATATAAGTATGGATTTGAGATATGTAGCTAGCTCTAGATAGCATAGAATAGTGTATTAGCGGTAAGTGAGCGTAGTTAGAAGACGACATGTCTTCGGGAAACAATAATACATATTTTCCTTGGAAGTCTTTCTCCCATTGTTCACGCTAGCTAGGCATATAAGCAACTGTTTCTTTTCCTTATATATTTATCTCGTCTTTATAATTGCCAAGTGTAAGTGTGTCTATTAAATTAAGTAGCAACCTCCAGTCTGTTTATTTCCTTGCTATATACAGGCTACTAACACTGCCTTTCGTGTGTAACCCATTACAGTTCATTTTTTTTTTATTCAGTAAGAAAAAGCAGAATATTTCAATATTGGTATTGATCATGTAAATGATGTTAACTTAAAATATATTCATCCTTTCAATTAAATAATTGTTTCTACTTTAGGCACAAAGCTAACCTCGGCAGGATTTGAACTCAGAACATAAAGGGGCATAACTCTATGCTGCAAAGCATGGTGCCTGACGCTCTACCGAGACTGCCAATCCACCACCCTTCTTTCAATTATATAATAGTTTCTTATATAGGCACAAGACCAGCAAGTTTTTTTGGGGGGAGTCGATTAAATCGATCCCAGTGCGTGACTGGTACTTTATTTTATTGACACCGTAAGGATGAAAGGCAAAGCTGTCCTCCATGGGATTTGAACTCAGTAAATAAAGGGCTGTAACTCTATGTTGCAAAGCGTGACCCTCTACCGATTCTGCCAATCCACAGCCCTTCTTTCAATTATATAATAAAATATATTCACCCTCTTTAATTATGCCGACCTCTTTAATACTATTTTTTTCATGACCCTGCCGCCTTCATTTATCTCTATCTGGTAATTATGGCGACAGGGGTTGTGTTGTTGGCGTGACTGAAA
>CAXHJY010001355.1:7500-10000 GCA_964016885.1 Eledone cirrhosa
AATCCTGACTCAATGTTAGAAGATAATGGAGTTAGTTGAGGGCTGGATTGACCTTATGTAAACCAAGCATGCTAAGAATTTCGAGGGACGGGGGACACCGTTTTATACAAATTAAATATGGCATGCCCTCCCCCACTACTGCAGACTTTATATAGGGGTGGGGCACTATAATCATTTAAGTACTTGAGCGTCAAAAAGACTTAAATCCATCCTTGGTACTGTGCATCCCAAGACAGTGTTAGAAGATAATGGGGTTGGTTATTATATTGCAATTAATTTTTTTACTGCGAGGGCAGGGGATTGGCAGTATTTGTCTTTACTTTCTGTGTTCAAACCGCGCCTTTCATCCTTCCAAAGTCGATAAAATAAAGTGCTAGTCAAGTACTAGGGTCTATATAATCGACTTCGCCACCCCTCAAAATTCTTGGCCTTGTGCCTAAATTAGAAATTAGGATTATCTTTTAGTGTGTTTTGTGTGTGGCGTATGTGGGTGGCGGGGAGATAGTGTTTTGAGGGTGTTTTTACCCTACCACGCTGTACTGCACATTAAGCTTTACTTACAGTTTCTCTAAAATATCAGTTATTCTATGAGAAGAAATTGCAAGACGCTGCCTCAGCCCTCCTCCATTTCTGTTCAGAGCGCCAACACCACCAGCATCCTCCTCATCCTCAGCTTCTTCACCAGCAGCAGCAGCAGCAGAAACATCATTATCAGCAGCATTACCAGCATCTGTAGTAGTAGTAGTAGTAGTAGTAGTAGTAGTAGTAGTAGTAGTAGTAGTAGTATATGTTGTTGTTGGGACTATATGTGCTATTGTTGTTAATGTTGTCGTGGCCAAGTAGTTAGTACGTCGGAAATGCATCGTTCTGGTTTCAAATCCCGCTGAGGTCCCCTTTGTCGTTCATCCTTCCAGGATCGATAAATTAAAGTAATAGTCATATACTGGGTCAATTTAATCGACTTCCTACACCCCATCACATCACACCAAATTGATAGACTTGTGCTAAAATCAAAAATGGATTGGCAGTATGGTTAGAGCGTCGGGCAGCATGCTTAGCGGCATAGAGTTACGGCTCTTTACGTTCATCATCATCATCATCATCATCATCATCATCATCATCATCATCATTTTACGTCCGCTTTTCCCTGCCTGCGAGAGTAGGGCGGGTCCTATTCAGCACAGCATCTCTCCATTCGTCACGGTCCTTCGTCAGCTCCTCCGTGAGCTTCAGCGAACTGAGGTCAGCGCTCACCACCTCCGCCCATGTTTTTCGTGGTCTTCTTCTGAGTTCAAATTCCGCCGAGGTTAACCTTGTCTTTCATCCTTACGAGGTCGATAACATAAAGTACCAGTAATACACTGTCGCTGTGGGAGTGGAGACGTTTGTGAGGCGGTGTTGATGGTGGTAGTGGTGATGGTGGTAGTGAAGATGGTGGTAGTAATGATGGTGGTTGTGATGTTGGTGGTACTGGTGATGGTGGTTGTAATGGTGGTTGTGATGTTGGTGGTAGTTGTGATGGTGGTTGTGATGATGACGATAGCGCCAATGGTGATAGTGGTGATGGTGGTGATGGTGGTTATGGTGATGGTGGTAGTGGTGATGGTGGTTGTGGTGATGGTGGCTGTGGTGATGGTGGTTGTGGTGATGATGGTAGTAGTGATGGTGGTAGTGGTGATGGTGGTTGTGGTGATGGTGGCTGTGGTGATGGTGGTAGTGGTGGTTGTAGTGGTGGTGGTAGTGGTGATGGTGGTTGTGATAATGATGGTAGTAGTGATGGTGGTAGTGATGGTGGTTATGGCGATTGAGTTGTGGTGATGGTAGTCATGGTGGTTGTAGTGGTGGTGGTAGTGGTGATGGTGGTAGTAATGATGGTGGTCGTGGTAGTGGTGATGGTGGTAGTTGTGATGATGATGATAGCGGCAATGGTCGTAGCGATGGTGGTTGTGGTGATGGTGGTTGTGGTGGTGGTAGTGATGGTGGTTGTGGTGGTGGTAGTGATGGTGGTTGTGGTGATGGTGCTAGCGGCGTAGGTAGTGGTGGTCATGGTGGTAGCGGCGATGGTGGTAGTGGCGATGGTGGTAGTGGTGATAGTGGTAGTAATGATAGTGGTAGTGGTGGTGGTTGTGGTGATGGTGGTAGTGATGGTGGTGGTAGTGGTGATGGTGGTTGTGGTGATGGTGGTAGCGGCGTAGGTAGTGGTGGTCATGGTGGTAGCGGCGATGGTGGTAGTGGCGATGGTGGTTGTGGTGATGGTGGTAGTGGTGATGGTGGTAGTGGTGGTGGTGGTGGTGGTGGTTGTGGTGGTGGTTGTAGTGATGGTGGTAGTAATGATGGTGGTTTCTGTGGTGGTTGTGTTGATGGTTGAAGTGGTGATGGTGGTAGTGGTGATGGTGGTTGTGGTGGTGGTTGTGGTGATGGTGGTTGTGGTGGTGGTTGTGGTGATGGTGGTAGTGATGGTGGTGGTAGTGGTAATAGTGGTAGTGGTGATGGTGGTAGT
>CAXHJY010001355.1:25000-29341 GCA_964016885.1 Eledone cirrhosa
TGGACTGCATTCTTTCTTCACAAATCCAAGTTCAGTTATATTTTAGTAGACGTAGTTTGGTATATAACCTGTAGCTCCAATAACAATAACTATGAAGCTGAACGTGTATCTTGGATACTGGATATCCTCATAAATGGTCTGTTGGTATTTTGAATCTACTGCATTTTTCTTACTACATTGACATCAAGTGTGCAGCTGACGTCTATATATGTATGTATGTATGTTCTTCGTGGAGGCACGTGGCCTAGGGGTAAGTGTGTTGGACTTACGATCATAATGTCGTGGGTTCGATTCCTGGGCTGCGTGTTGTGTCCTTGAGCAAATCACTTCATTTCACGTTGCTCCAGTATACTCAGCTGAAAATGAGTACCAACAATAGCTGGAGGGTTAACCCTTCGATGGACTGGCGTCCTATCCAGGGGTGAGTCTTGTACTCCCAGTCGCTTCACGCCATGAAACCGGGATAAGCACCGGCAAAATGACTTTGGACTTTTTTTTTTAGTATGTTCTTCTGGTTTTATAATTTTATAACTTTTTACCAATAGAGAGAGAGAGTTGGTTTCTAACACAGATACAAGACTCTCTCACTGGAATGTAAAGAACATCAACTAAGTAGATATGTATGCATGTATGCATGTGTGTGCAGGTATGGATGTTAATGTATGTGTGGATGCATGTTTTTAGTTATGTGTGTGCATGTGCATATGCTTTGAGTTATGTGTGTATGTGCATTTACTGTTCCATTAATGGATTGTACTTGTAACTTCCTAACTAGTCATGTTTCTTTTCTGTTCTGTGAAGCCTAGCTTCTCAAGATATGTACTAAGGCAGTTGCTAACATATCCCAGTGCCCCAATAACCACAGACATAAACCTGAAGGCATAATCATGGTGGAGAATCTGCAGATTTCTCATTAGTTCTGCATGGATATTCTCCTATTCGCTGATCTTTGATATTATATCGGCATTTGTTGGGCCGCTAACTTCCACTACTGTGCATGCCTTCTTTTCTCTGTCCCATATCATTATATTTGGTCTGGGCGCCATGCTTTGACGCATAGAGATACGGCCCTTGCCATTCTGAGTTCAAATCCCGCCGAGGTTAACTTTGCCTGTCATCCTTATGGGGTCGATAAAATAAAGTACCAGTAATACACTGCGTAATTGCTGGCCTTGTACCAAAAGTAGAAACAATTATATTTGGTCTGATATGCTTGCATTTTATTGGGGTTTTGACTGGAACATTCCACCAGTACTCTTTCATATTATGTGCGTATATGTCTTCCACATTGCTGTAACTTTTAATGTGTTTATTGTCGGGGCTATCTTTTCTACGTATTGCATCGTACTATATAGGTATGTATGTATGTTCTTCTGGTTTTATATTTTTATAAATGTTTACCAATAGAGAGTCGATTTCTATCATAGGCACAAGATGTCTATGTATGTGTGTATATATGTACTTATGTATGTATGTATGTTCTTCTGGTTTTATAATTTCACAATTTAACAATAGAGAGAGAGTCGGTTTCTAACATAGACACTAGACTTTCTCATTGGAATTTACACATCAACTAGGTAGATATGCATGCATGCATGTGTAGATATGGATGTTATTTTATGTATGGATACGTATGTTTTGAGTTGTATGTGTACATGTGTATATGCTTTGTATCTGTGCATGTGTATATGCAGTTATTAGATGCAAAAGTTTTGGAATGTTTTACATATTTTTACTGTTCCATTAATGGATTGTACTTGTAATTTCCTAACTAGTTGTGTCTTTCTGTTCCTGTGAAGCCTAGCTTCTCAAGATTTGTATTGAGGCAGTTACTAACATACCCCAGTACCCCAATAATCACAGGCATAGATCTGAAGGTGTAATCAGGGTGGAGTATCTGCAGATTTCTCATCAGTTCTGCATAAATATTTTCCTTTTCGCTAATCTTTGATATTATATTGGCATCTGCTGGGCAGCTAATTTCCACTACTGTGCATGCCTTCTTTTCCCTGTCCCATATCATAATATCAGGTCTGTTATGCCTGCATTTTATATTCCACCAGTACTCTTTCATATTATGTATATGGATGTCATCCACATTGCTGTAGTTTTTAATGCGTTTATTATCGGGGCTATCTTTTCTACGGATTGCATTGTACAGTGTTTGGCCACTACATCTTCTATGTTAATTCTGCAGAGTCTGCACTTGTTATCACATCTAGGTGTTTTGCCTGCACCGAATATCTCTTTTGTGAATCAGGTATTTCGTGTTAATTTCCTGTTCTTGGATTGCAAAAGCGTATCCTTCAAAGTGGGAATCAATATAGCGGTTGTTGGTCCAAGATAGACTACTTTCCTTATCTATATTACTCTCACTCTGGAGCTTCCTGGCAACATATCCGTGTATGATTTTTTGCTGATAAGCATGAAGTTTTTCATCCATGGATTCACTGCGATACTGCTGAGCGACATCCCTGGTTGTGAGTTTTTGATTATCACACAGGGAATATCTCTCGAGGAGTTCCTTCCCAACTCTCATGATCTTATCTGTTTCATGCAGATAGACTTACTCGAGAGACGGGCTCCTACGCTTCGAGGTTCGTAGATGGTGTCGGGGGATAGGATGCGACATTCAAATACTGTCTGGACTGATGTTAGGCCTCTGCTTCCCTGCTTACGTAAAGGCGGTCTATGTCACTGTTGATGTGGAAGTTTCCGGTGTTGTTTAGTATTTTTCGAGTTCTAACATCAACTACTCTGATTTCGCCTATCGTCCAATTGGGTATTCGAAACGTTGGTGTTAGGACAGGCACAGCAAACACATTGTGAGCCACTGTTTTGTTTTGCGCAGAGAGTTCCGATGACCAAATCTTTCTTAATCGGGTGTAGTATTCCCTGGTTACGCGTTCCTTATTACAGATAGCATTATAGGATATGTTCTCATCTATCCCCAGGTATCTGTAGCAGTCCTCATCAGATATCGGTGAAACAGTTAGGCCATTGAGACAATGTTGCTAGATTGGGTTGTTGTTTTCCCCCGCTTTACAGTCATATATGAGCATTTATCTTGCCCAAACTCCATTCCTACATCCTTTGAGAACGTTGTAACCAGGTCAAGATTTTTCTTCATCCCATCCATGGTCTTGGCATAGAGTTTCAGATCGTCCACAAAGAAATTATGGGTTAGGTTCGTATTCTGTCCTCCTGTGAGCCAATGATGTATCCTTGACATTTCTTGAGCAGAAAGAACATGGTGTTTAATGACAGGATGAATAATTATCACAGAGAGACTGTCTCCCTGAAATATACCCCCTGCGATATTTTATTTTACCTGTGAAAATAGAGTCCTCCCTCTCTGTCTTTAACCTTAGGATAGTATCCCAAGAAGAAGACAGCTTCTCTATGGCTTTGATAATAATGTATGGGATTTAGCAAGCTGGAGGGCCTCTATCATCCAAGAGTGGGGAAGAGAATCGAAAGCTTTCCTGTAGTCCAGCCAGACTGTAGCCATATTCCTCCTAAGTTGTCGCACCTCCGACATCACAGTTTTGTTGATTAGGAGTTGTTCAGCACATCCCCAAACCCCTTCTTTCTAGCTGCTTGTTCATCTGTGATGATGTTATTATTTTCACAGTGATCTTGGAGGAATAGGTTCAGACAGGCTGTATACATCTTATACATCAGGTTTTGGCATGCAACGGGTCGGTAGTTTTTTGCCAAGTGGGTGTCTTTGTTCTTGGGGACCAGTAATGTTTGTGCTAATGACAACCATTCTAGTATAAGTGTATCTCCCTTAAGAACTTGTTGGTAGAGGTCAGTAAGATACCTCCGATAGAATATCAGTATTTTGTACCAGTAGCCGACAATCATGTCTCTTCCTGGTGTTTTTTTTATCTTGGACCTTTCCTATCCCAGTCTCAAGGGTACCCTCACTTATTTCGTATGATTTTGTTGTAGTGTAGGAGCAATAGTTCTTTCGGATTTCTTTTAGCCACGCTGCATCTTGGTTGAAATTCTTCTTTTCACCCCATATTTTTCTCCAAAAGGAATCTATGTCTTTTTGGGATGGGGCCTCAGTGACACTTATTATTTTGTCCTTCATATCTCTATAGAACCTGTCGCATGTTCGGGTCGTCGGCGACTAAACCGGCAACCCCACCAGGTTTACTTGGTGAGGAGGGTGATTTTGGACACTCTGCAGAACAAAAAACAAAACCTGAAAAAGGGCGGAAGAACTCATAAGAGTCAACGGGCCATACAAAAGTGTGTAAATATGTATATACACATGAACATATATATGTATATTGCGCGGGGGACATAGAAAAAGTCAGACTGGACACC
>CAXHJY010001356.1:0-5000 GCA_964016885.1 Eledone cirrhosa
GGGGATTGGAAGAGAGTACCGTGTAGTAGATATAGAGCGGGGCAGAGTGATGATGCTAATTGATACAGAGAGGGAAAATGAAAGAGAAACGAACTCATATACTAAGCATATCTGACGACCTTTCGATTACAGAATCAGGTTCGATCTATAATAGATCTTGCCTCGAGCTGATCGATAGTGAAACATATGTAATATGTTATTAAATATATGATGCATCACTGAATCCTTGGTCCTTGGACCTCTCAAAATTCGTTTGATATTTTAATTGGATTTTCACCGCGATACTGGATACCAACCCGGAGTACACCTGGACTTCCACCAGGAAATCTTTCGTATCATTGAAATGTTTGTGCTTCTTATATATATATATATATATATATATATATAGGAGATGAATAAAGTTGGGTTTAATACCAAATTCATACCAAATGCGGAGAAGTTGTATGTAGTTGTCTATTTTTTTTATATATTTATTTTAAGGACAGGCTGTGTTTGTGTATTTGTGTGCGTGTTTCTGTGTCTGTCTGTGTAGCAGTGTGTGTGTAAGTGTGTATAGAAGTATTTGATCAGGTGTTTGGTAACTACGTGTAGTGTTAGAATAAGTAGAATCCATGTGTTGAGTACGTAACGTCTGTATAATTTGGTGTAATATATGGTTGCCTGGAAAAGCAATGTTACTTGTGGTTCAATGAAAGAAAGGAAAGACGGAAGAAGGACGGAAGGAAGAAAGAAGTAAAGAAAGAAAGAATGAAGGAAGGAAAGAAACTTATTCCTGATTAGTAGTTCTTTTGTATTACAAATCAAAACGAGAAATTAAGCTATAGAAAAGCATCTCACTTTCATTTCAGTGGCAGATGTGAATCTATCGCAATAACATCTGCCATTTGATGTGATGATGCTAACAAGAAAATAGAGGGAAATACAGAGAAATAAATAAATAAATAAATAAATAAATAAAATTATCGTCTGCATCATTTGATAAATTACTATTGACTATGTATATATATATATATATATATATATATATATATATATATATATATATATAATGACTATTGGTAAAGACACTCGCCACTAGTGTTCGGTAAAAAGTTATTCAGTCTAAAACTTCACCAACTCTCCATATTGTGTCGTTATCTCAAGACAAATAAAGATTTATTTTATTTTATTTTGTTCTTAATTTTGAGGGGAGTGTAGTCTACTGGTGGCGTCGGCGGTGGTGGTGGTGGTGGTGGTGGTTGAGTGTAATCTAATGATGGTGGTGGAGTATAGTCTACTGATGGTGGTGGGGTGTGGAAAACAAAATCTGGAAAATAAAAAATACGACAGAAAAAATTGTAAATGTATATAAATATAAAAAATATTGTATTGTGTAAAAAACTTTAAAATAACTCTAGTTTGATGTCGTACTTGTATGTTTGTCAGTAATTTAGTCGCCATATTGACTGTGACAGTGGCTGTCTGGCGGCACCTTCTCTTTAACATACAGATGACATATACACAGAGACATAAACACATGCTCTGATGTAAACACAGGCACACTCACATACACATACACACACATATATATATATATAGAGAGAGAGAGAGAGAGATATAGATATAGATAGAGAAAGAGAGAGACGCATTATGATGTAAACACAAATACATAATGAACGGAACACACACAATCACACAATCACACACACACACAGAGTGAGATACAGTAAGACACTGTTTCATGCTGTCATATGTTCTCACACCCTTGTGGCCATTCACACAGAGTTAGGACACAATAGAATTATAGGAAATACGAGAATAGAATAGATATGAAAAATCACAGCAGTGATATTTAGCTGGAGAGAGAGAGGGAGAGAGAGAGATGGGGGAGAGGGGGGGGGACATATTTGTATACATACATATATAGAGAGAGAGAAACAAATATATATACATCTATATATATAGAGAGAGAAAGACAATGTATATACGTATATATATAGAGAGAGAGAACTATATACGTATATATAGAGAGAAAGACAAATATATATATATATACGTATATATAGAAAGAAAGACAAATCTATATACGTATATATAGAGAGAAAGATAAATATATATATATATACATATAGAGAGAGATAAATATATATATATACATATATTTAAAGATAAATAAATATATATATATATATATATATATATATATATATATATATATATGGAGAGAGACATATATATATACATAGATATACAGAGAGAAATATGTATATTGTTACTATATATATATATAGAGAGAGAGGGGGAGAGAGGGAGTGACAGTTATAGAGTGAGGTAGACAGAGACTCCATTGAAAATAAAGATGGATACTTTAACAAAACTAATGAATTCAAT
This sequence comes from Eledone cirrhosa, assembly GCA_964016885.1. Taxonomy (NCBI): domain Eukaryota; kingdom Metazoa; phylum Mollusca; class Cephalopoda; order Octopoda; family Eledonidae; genus Eledone; species Eledone cirrhosa. The sequence continues at coordinate 2,371 of CAXHJY010001356.1, forward strand.
TGAAGAAATAAATCCGTAAGAAATAATTTTTAAGAAATAAATTCACTTCTGTCTTTTGTATTTATAATATGGTTGTCACAGCTAATGATGGTATTGATGGTGGTGGTGGTGGTGGTGATGGTGGTGGTGCTAGTGGTAGTGGTGGTGGTGGTGGTGGTGGTGCTAGTGGTGGTGGTGGTGTTGTCTCTTGAATGGTACGTCATGTTGCTGTGGTGGTGGTAGTGGTGGTAGTGGTGGTAGTGATTGTCTCATATAAGGATGGTATTGATGGTTTTATTGGTGGTTCTTAATGATGTTGTGGCGGTGCTAGTGGTGGTAGGGGTTGTTGCTATTGTGGTGGTGGTGCCAGTGGTTTTGGTTGTTAGTAGTCCTTGTTGTGGTGGTGGTTGTGATTGTTGTAGTGGTGGTGGTGCCAGTGGTTTTGGTTGTTGTGGTGGTAGTGTTAGTAGTCCTTGTTGTGGTTGTGATTGTTGTAGTGGTAATGGTGCCAGTGGTTTTGGTTGTTGTGGTGGTAGTGTTAGTAGTCCTTGTTGTGGTTGTGATTGTTGTAGTGGTAGTGGTGCCAGTGGTTTTGGTTGTTGTGGTGGTAGTGTTAGTAGTTCTTGTTGTGGTTGAGATTGTTGTAGTGGTAATGGTGCCAGTGGTTTTGGTTGTTGTGGTGGTAATGTTAGTAGTCCTTGGTGTGGTGGTGTTTGTGATTGTTGTAGTGGTAGTGGTGCCAGTGCTTTTTGGTTGTTGTGGTGGTAGTGTTAGTAGTCCTTGTTGTGGTGGTGTTTGTGATTGTTGTAGTGGTAGTGGTGCCAGTGGTTTTTGGTTGTTGTGGTGGTAATGTTAGTAGTCCTTGGTGTGGTGGTGGTTGTGATTATTGTAGTGGTAGTGGTGCCAGTGGTTTTTGGTTGTTGTGGAGGTAGTGTTAGTAGTCCTTGTTGTGGTGGTGGTGGTGGTTGTGATTGTTGTAGTTATTGTGGTGGTAGTGGTTTTGGTAGTGGTTGTTGTTGTTGTTGTTGTTGTTGTGGTAGTGTTAGTAGTCGCTGTTGTGATGGTATTGGTGGTAGTGGTGATGGTAGTGGTGGTGGTAGTTGCTGTTGGGGTTGTGGCAGTTTTTGTTGTTGTGGTGATGATGATAGTGATGATTATAATAGTTGTCATCGTTGTAGTTGGTGATGATGATGATACTGTTACTGACGTTGCTGAGAGAGGGGGGGTGAAAGCAAGATTATTTTTTCATTCCTTAGTTTTTAGGTTCTGTGTAAGAAGAGTTAAGTTAATTATAATCCAAGATTGTGTTTCTATGTTGAAAAAATCTAAAACTACCGACAACTACTAACTCCATTTACTTTTTCGAGGAATTCTACATTTTTTTCCTTCTGTCATCACAAAAATACTTTTGATACACACATGACAAAGTGTTTATACATATATATACAAATTCTCTCTCTCTCTCTCTCACTATATATATATATATATATATATATATATATATATATATATATATATAAATTCTCTCTCTCTCTCTCTCTCACTATATATATATATAAAATCTCTCTCTCTCTCTCTCACTATATATATATATATATATATAAATTCTCTCTCTCTCTCTCTCTCTCTCTCTCTCTCTCTCTCTCTCTCACTATATATATATAAATTCTCTCTCTCTCACTATATATATATATATATATATATATATATAAAAATTCTCTCTCTCACTATATATATATATATATATATATATATATATATATAATATGTATGTATGTATATATACATTATAAATGCATTATGTGTATATACATTATAAATGCATTATGTATATATACATTATATATACATTATATATATAGAGAGAGAGAGAGGGAGAGGGAGAGAGAGAGAGAAAGAGAGAGAGTGAGTATGTATATATATGTTGCCAATATTTTATTCTCATGTCTCCATGTAGCCAACCTGTTGTCCTTATGTCTCCATGTAGCCAGACTTATATCCTCACGTGACTCCTATTGTATTTCGTCAATTTACTTTTAAACCTCCCTCAACAGTCATAAAAAACAGTCACAAACATTAGTGTAGAAAACTCTCATCAACTTCTTCTCTCCTAAGTAATCAGTAGTGCTGGTGTGTACAAACTTCAACATCATTCTAATAAATATTGCCTGTTCAAGCTAATCAAAGTATGTATACATTTTTGGGGGACACCATGTATATAGAACGATAAAAAAAAAAGCTCGCAGAATAACAAAATCAGGGAAAGAAATGTTCTGTAGATCAATCAATTGAATAATAAAATAGTATACTAAATTACTATCGATTTCTATAACGTTGATTAGAAAAAAAAAATGTTTTTCCTCAAACCAGAAATATCACTAAATGTGGACTAAAACTTCGTAAAAGTTCTTCTTCTTCTTTCTTTTTCTTTTTCTTTTTCTTTTTCTTTTTCTTTTTCTTTTTCTTTTTCTTTTTCTTTTTCTTCTTCTTCTTAGGGTCGTGGGGACAAAGTCCTCAAACATTCCTTCCAGCAGGTCCTGTCAATAGCAACCGTCCATAAACTGATCCGGCTGCTGGATCCCCCAAGCGTGACCAGCCAAGCTCATGGATGTTATCCAACCATCTTGCTCGGGGTCTACCCCTGGGTCTCC
>CAXHJY010001356.1:25000-27500 GCA_964016885.1 Eledone cirrhosa
ATACATACATGTTTATATGCGTATATATGTGTGTGTGTGTGTGTGAGTCTGCCTATAGAATCTGATTACGTGTTTAATATGCTATTAAATAACAATAGAAATATTTCTAAAAAAATATTCCCGACTTGGGTGAAAGAATGTTGGCAAAGGCTGAGAAGAAATCCTCACTAAAATATAATTTAACACAGTACATATCAAATTAGGAAATAAATAACTACAAGGACGTATATATGAGGTCATTGACTGGCTAGAAATAGCAGCCAAGTTTACATCGAATCTCACACTAACGTCGTTAAAAAGGATTGACAATATTGAATAAAACAGTTTTAAATCGATTATGTCTGAAAATAGGACGAGGTAGTCATGGAGAGATTGTCTTTTATTATTGGTAAGATAGTAATATGGAATCTATTGTATTATTTTTTCCTGTTCTCAGTTCAAATGTCGGTCAAGTTTGCCTTTCAGCCTTAGGACGGAGGGGGGTATCGATAAATACTATGTAAATCAATTAATGAGCTTGCTCTGTCTCTATCACTCTATCTATCGATCTATCTCATTCTCGCTGTCTGTTGATCTATCTCTGTATCTCTATCTTTCTCCATGAATATATATATCTCCTAATATTATATATATATATATATATATATATATATATATATATATATATATATATATATATATATATATATACATACATATATGTGTGTGTGTGTGTGTAGGTATGTATATATATGTGTGTCTGTGTATGCCTGCGTCCACGATCTTTTATAAAGACAACGAATATTCCATGAAATGGTTCAGGTTGTTGTTGTTGGTGGTGGTGTTGGTGGTAGTTTGGGGGTGATGTGTAGCGTTGCTCCCGAGATATTTTTAGTAAATGATTTAAAAATTAATAGCAAAATGTTGAACTCAACTCAAAAACAATTAATAATAATAATAAGAGTTGAAATTGAAAATTAATTCCAGAAGTTTGTCCGTCATTTCTAAGTCTTCGTAATAATGAGTTTCTCGCAATAGATTTAAAATATAGAACTTGCCGAAGCTGGAAAAGTATTCGGAAAGAAATACTAAGTCTATATATTTCTAAAGGAAGAATTGTTTATATATTTACATATATATATATATATATATATATATATATATATATATATACATACACACAAACACATATATATATATACACACACACACACACACATATATATATATATATATATATATATATATATATATATATATATATATATATATATATATATATATATATATATATATATATATAACAAACATAAATTATCGAGATTCGCATTTCGGCCCACGAAATAACGAAAAACAACCTCCGAGATGTGCGGCAAGTGCTCAATGATTCAGAAGAACCAGAGCTATAACAAACGTTAAAGGCCAAACACACTGAGACGATGGTTAAACAATCATTCGGATAGCCAAAAAAACGATCAAGTAATTCGGGTATTGAGAATTTACCCGGACCCCTGGAAGGTTGGTAAAATCCAGTATTTGGGTTTCTGCGGCTCCTAAATCAAGTACCGTCCGCTTACATATATAATGTCAGGCTTCTGGTAAGATGATTGAACAAGGAAGCCACTTTCTCAACAGGTTTTAGTTCAATGTTAATACAAGGACTGACTATTGCCGACCCCACGTGGGGATCGGCAAGGGAGGCAACCCTTATATCTGGCGAATTAATTCAGTTGTCTATATTCTTGCAAGAATGCAAAAACATCACAAATCGAATAGAGTTCTCAACAGAAGGGTTAAAATTAACATAAGCTATTCATCAGTCAATAGAATCAACTAAAAAATCAAGAAAATTAACTGGTCAATAGCTAGAGTCTGGAGAATAATACAAACATAAATTATCGAGATTCGCATTTCGGCCCACGAAATAACGAAAAACAACCTCCGAGATGTGCGGCAAGTGTTCAATGATTCAGAAGAACCAGAGCTATAACAAACGTTAAAGTCCAAGCACACTGAGACGATGGTTAAACAATCATTCGCATAGCCAAAAAAAACGATCAAGTAATTCGGGTATTATTTACCCCAAGGTGTTGGGTTAACCAAAGTCTGTGGTGAAGGACATTTACCGCCGGATGGAAGGCGATAAAAACAAAACCGAGACTATGATTGCGAAGCTAAAAAATGAACTACTCGGAAATAGAATAAAACAATTTATAAGACAACGAATCACCAGAGCCTCAGGTGATGACGTCAGATAGTTGTTCCTGCATCTCGTGTTGAACTCACAATAAGGTCACCTTTGCAAGATTTGAACTCAGAACATAAAGAACCGAACAAAGCAATTTGTCCAAAATTCTAAAAGTAGGTTTCTTTTTTTATTTTTTGTTTATCTCTTTTCGTTCTTCCTCATTACCATGTCCTCTCTCTCCCCACCCCCTCTCTCTCTCTCTCTATCTATCTATCGATCGATCGATCTATCGAGCTATCTATCTATCTATCTATCTATTTATCCCCCCCTTCC
>CAXHJY010001356.1:30000-32500 GCA_964016885.1 Eledone cirrhosa
CCCCCCCCCCCCTCTGTATACCATTACATACCTCACTCTCTCTATCTTTCTCACAATTCCCCCTCTCTCACTAGAACAATAAACTCTCACCACTCTCTATAACCCACTACATACCTCACTCTCTCTCTCTCTCACAAGTACCCCTCTCTCACTAGACTACCAAATTCTCTCTCCCTATCTATATTCCACTATATACCTCAATATCTCTCGCAATTCCTCCTCTCTCACTAAACCAACAAACTCTCTCCCCCTCTCTATATCTCACTACATACCTCACTCTCTCTCACAATTCACCCTCTCTCACTAAATCAACAAACTCTCCCCCCCCCCTCACTCTATACCACTAGATAACTCACTCTCTCACAATTCCCCCTCTCTCACTAAACCAACAAATTCTCTGCCTCTCTCTATATTCCACTACATTACTCACTCTCTTTCACTTTCTCTCTCGCAATTCCCCCTCTCTCACTAAATCAACAAACTCTCTCACCCTCTATTCCACTAGATGCCTCACTCTCTCACGATTCCCCCTCTCTCACTAGACCACCAACTTGTCTCCCTCTCTCTATATTCCACTACATAACTCACTCTCTTTCACTCTCTCTCACAATTCCCCCTTCTCACTAAACCAACAAATTCTCTCCCCCTCTCTATATGCCACTACATACATCACTCTCTCTTACAATTCCCTCCTCTCTCTCTTGATTTTATCTATCTGATACGTTTATTACGGGCCCAGGATTGCTTCGAACTTTCTCTATAGCTATTGATTTAGTAGTAGTAGTAGTAGTAGTAGTAGTAGTGGTAGTGGTAGTAATGTTCTTGTTAAACTTGGAGCCCCCCCCCCCCCCCCCATAAATCCACACCGTAACAATACTAAATTTCTAATAAGTTCGTTGGAATGAGAGAGAGAGAGAGAGAGAGTGTGTGTGTGTGTGTGTGTGTGTGTGTGTGTGTGTGTGTGTGTGTGTGTGTGTGTGTGTGTGTGTGTGTGTGTGTGTCTCTCTCTCTCTGTACATGAATTTGTCTGTCTGTGAAGCTATATAAATTGTTAATATACTCTGTAGTCAGTCCATGCATATTTATGATCTCTTGCAGAGTTCGACCGTAACGCTAGAGCGGTCATAATCTGTACAGTAAGTTACGTTAATAAAACTTATATTACAAAATCGTGGACCTACAACAATATGATGACCCATAAGCACATTCTTCCGGGTTATTACATTCACAGGTTCAAATCCCACCTTTATCCACTTCATTTTCCTCATTCCAGAGGCGAGGCGATAAAATAAAGTATTTATTGGAAAAATGGAGTGATGAATTTCCTAGAGTAATATCAGACAAAATACGGGGTGAATTGTCAGAGTTGTTACGGCGTCTGATAGAATCCTTTGTAGTATTAGTTCTGCTCTCTGAGTTCCAATACCACCGAGGCCAATTACATTTCATTTTTCTTGGGTCGATAAAATGAATTGCCTGTCCTAATATATATATATATATATATATATATATATATATATATTTGGGTGAGGGTTCGAGTTAACGTCTATATAACTACGCATGCGTAGAAATGTTCGTAATCTCAGCAGACAACTGATGATGGGAAATATCCCCTGTTTGTGCTTTCCTGTTATTTCTAAATACACTTTATCCAGTAACCACGCAGCCCTCTGTTTCTTCAAGAATCTATATATAAATATACGTGTGTGTGTGTGTGTGTGTGTGTGTGTGTGTGTGTGTGTATGTATATATATATATATATATATATATATATATATATATATATATGCCTGTATGTGTGTGTATGTTTATATACATATATGTGTGTGTGTGTGTGTAACAATTGTGATATGCGGGGAATGTGTGATATGGGCGCCAATGTCGTCCTCATCAGGCTGGCTCCATTTTACTGACCAATTTTTGCGTCCGACAATTTGTGGAAGAAAGCTAAAGGCGAAAGTTTGTATTGAATAGAATTATTTTACCATTGATGGTTTTCATTGACTGAGATTTTATGCCAATCATTAATTATAGTAGAAGAGGAAATTAGTTACAACCCAACAATTATCTATCAATGATAGTCGATCGCGATGCAACCGTATGTGTCGTCTGCTCTGATTATGGCTGTGGATGGGGTTATTATTGGTTGTTGTTGTGGTTGTAGCTATTGTTGTTGCTGTTGTTGTTGTGGTTGTAGATGGCTGTGGTCGTGGTTGTTGTTGTGGTGGTTCTAGAAGATTGTGGTCGTTGTTGTTGCTATTGATGTTGTTGTGGTTGTGGTTGTAGAAGGTTGTAGCTATTGTTGTTGCTGTTGTTGTTGTGGTTGTAGATGGCTGTGGTCGTGGTTGTTGTTGTGGTGGTTCTAGAAGATTGTGGTCGTTGTTGTTGCTATTGATGTTGTTGTGGTTGTGGTTGTAGAAGGTTGTGGCTATTATTGTTGCTGTTGTTGTTGTGGTTGTAGATGGCTGTGGGTTGTTGATGTTGTTGCTGTTGTTGGTGG
>CAXHJY010001357.1:0-2500 GCA_964016885.1 Eledone cirrhosa
GTATATATATATATGTATATATGTATATATATATATACGTATATATGTATATATGTATATATATATATCTATATATATGTATATATATATATCTATATATATGTATATATATATATCTATATATATGTATATATATATATCTATATATATGTATATATATATATCTATATATATGTATATATATATATCTATATATATGTATATATGTATATCTATATATATATGTATATATGTATATATATATATATGTATATATATATCTATATATATATGTATATATATATTTGTATATATGTATATACGTATATATATATATATGTATATATATATATATATTTGTATATATATATCTATATATATATGTATATATGTATATACGTATATATATATATATGTATATTGTAGGAGGTGAGTTTTATTGTAGTACAATAAAGCAATGCAGATATCGGATAAGAAGCACTCTACAGTTTGTGGGACTGGAGTATGCATAATATAAGATCAAAAGATGGTTAAAGGAGTTCCATATATTTTATTAATAAAATATATGGAACTCCTTTAACCATCTTTTGATCTTATATTATATATGTATATATATATCTATATATATATGTATATATATATCTATATATATATATATATATGTATATATATATCTATATATATATATATGTATATATATATCTATATATATATGTATATATGTATATATGTATATATATATATATATATATATATATATATATATATATATATATATATATATATATATATATATATATATATATATATATATATATATATATATATATATATATATATGTGTGTGTGTGTGTGTGTGTATAAAAGAAATAGGATTTCGCTTGAAGCATAGCTTGATACAATATGTATAAATATTTCGTATCTCCAAAGAAATACGGTTTTAGGAAGCCGTATCTCTGCAAACACCGGTGTTTGTTTAAAAGTGTAATAGATTCCTAAAAGAGAGTTATTTCTAGATAGTTAACTTTTGCTGTTCTCCACCGTCATTTTACAGTTGGAGTCTAAATAATGTTTAATGTTTGATTTAGTACAGACAATTTATCCAATAAAAACTATCAGTGAAATATTTAATTATGGAAGACTTGAAAATATGAAAATAGATCAAATGAACGCAAGCGAAACTAAGCAAATAAATTTATAAATGGACAAGTTAGAGATCACAACTCCGATGTTACGGACATGTGTTTCGAATATTTCTGGAAAGAATCGATATGGGGTTCATTCGAAGGGTCTTGGGAGTAATCCTACTCGGTAATGTGCCTAGCTAGGTATCAGTGAGTTGCTGAGGGTAGAGCCGCTACATGTGTATATATATATGTGTGAGTGTATATATATATATATATAATGTATAATAAACGATACAATATAATTACCTCATTACCAGAGGTTTCCCGAATAAGGCGAATACGAAAGAAACGTCCTCATTCGTTTATTTCGTATTCGTCTTATTCAGGAAACCTCTGGTAATGAGGTAATTATATTGTATTGTTTATTATACATAACATTTTGCTCTGGTACTTACATAGAGCACTCTTCACTCCTATGACTTTTTCAATTCCAACGGAAACTTCAATACCTATATATATATATATATATATATATATATATATATATGTATATATATATGCCGTCTAACCCATGCTAGCGTGGAAAATGGACGTTAAACGAAGATGATGATGATAATGATATATATATTAAGAATACATTGATTGCCAAATATATTAACTATGGAGATATAAAAGATACAAGAGAGAAAACCAATCCAAACGAAGCAGTGAGTGTCTTCTATTATTATTTCTGCCAATATTAGAACAATATGACCTACCCCAAATATAATATAGCCGTTTTGATGACTATTTCTGGACTGAAATAGCTGTCGAAACGGCTTGAGCTCTGCCGTCGGGGTCATACTGTTTCCTATATCCACTCTACTACACTAAGTATTGAGTACTTTGGTGCGTTATGGTCCATCTGGTTCCTTACCACAACTCCTTCGTTATATATATATATAAATCCCGCCGAGGTTAACTTTGCCTTTCATCCTTACGGGGTCGATAAAATAAAGTACCAGTAATGTACTGGTTAATTTCTGGCCTTGTGCCTAATGTAGAAACAGTTATATGTATATATATATAGTCGTGTCATATAGATGGAGGTGAGGTTACTCAATACCGAAGTACAGTACAAATTATTGTACTCTTTATTGTGTATATAAGCCTGTTTACTCTTGTGTTTGCTCCTTCGACTCACCATTTCACCAAAGAAGCCAGGAGTGTAGTTTTGATAATGCTGTGAGTACACACGTAACTTCGACTCACGATCTCAGCAAAGAAGCCAGGAGTGTAGTTCTTATAATGTTGTGAGTACACAGGTAACTTCGACTCACCATCTCATCAAAGAAGCCAGGAGTGTAGTTTTGATAATGCTGTGAGTACACACGTAACTTCGACTCACCATCTCA